>JASDQU010262963.1:3102-15516 GCA_032191745.1 Picea mariana | reverse complement strand
ATTTTTCTTTCCACTAGATTTAGAACTGAACTTGAAGAAATAGAAGGAAAAGAAGGAGGTGTTGATGGAGGTGAAGGAGGAATTTGAGGATGGTCCTCTTCCTCTTCACTTTTTCCCTTTGAAGAATCACCCAAAACTGGTCGCTTCTGTTCCAAGTAATCTTCATACAAAACTTGCACCATCTCCGACATAGCAAGGAATGTTTTCCGGGACTCTTTCTTATCTTGAGAAATCCCTTCTTCCGATGCCATCTTCTCGCTGTGAGAAGCTCTTTTTCTCAATCCAATTAATGGATTCTCTGCAACAAGCTCGCCTTCACCATGCTGTAGCTTTTCCCTGGTTAACATGCAAAACTCAAATCCAAACATCAACTAGCTCTGATACCACTTGATCCACTGGATCTTTTAATGACTTATGGTTGAGTTTTAATTTTGCATGCTTTAATTAACCATTTGAGAAACTTAGTGAAAGAATGAGGAAAGAAGAGGAATTATAATAGCCATATACATATGTGCAGATCTGAAATGCAATAAAGACAACAAACCATAACACGTAGATTGATAATGGAGTTCGGCACAACTTTGCCTACGTCTCCGGGCCTTTTTCTCTGTGGGGGAGGCTTCTTTATTTCTGCTCAAAAGCTCAAAAATGCATCTCTGCAATTCCAAATGGCTACAAGACTGATCTTTTCATGTTCTTCTAGATCTCTAGAACCATGAAAAGAAAACGGCACGCAAAACGGACGTCCGGAGCTCCCAGAAATGGTCCGACAGCGTCTCCTCCTCAAAAGCTTCTCTATCTCAAAATGGCTTTGGCTTGGCTTCTCTTCAGCATAATTCTGCTCTGAATGCTCTCAATGTTGTCCCCGGGCCTCAATCAGGCCTTGGTTATATAGCTGGGAAGTTGGTTTCTCACCTCCAACTTCCTCCTAAAAATTAGGCTCCAAAAATGCCCAATAACTCCTAAAATAGGCTTAATTACATTAAAAAACCAAAAATGGTTATAAAACCCACTTTCTAACTATAATATAGTTAAAATTGGGCATAATCCTCTTAGCCTTGGGCGCGCCCCCTTGACAGGGTCATATGGGTTCATATGGCCAAGCGCTAGCCCAAAGGGCTAAGCGCTGGCCCCTCTCCGTACAATACTTTGCAATATATTTTATAATGTGGGTTTTACATCATAAGAAATAATTTGGTGTATTGGCAAAGACCATTTCTTAAGGTGTTGGGCTTGGTGGTGGTCATGGGTTCAAAACCCATGGACCCCAAAACATATTTTTTTTTGAAACATGCCATTTCAATTGATGACTGGGTGCCACGTGGCTGCCCATGACTCGGCCACGTGGCATCTCCCCATTTGACGGATTAATGCCACTTGTCAGCTATTGACTGGTCCAGTTGCCTGCCACATGTATGCCTTGTCATCGAACCTGCCCAATCACCATCAGCTAGAGAGTGCCATGTCATCTCCTGCACAGTCAGCATGCTGATGTCATCAGCATTGACTTTTTGAGCAGTTGACCTTTGACTTTTTACATGTTTGGGCTTCCGATCAGAATGCGATAACTTTCGCATACAGAGCCCATTTGACAAAGTAAATATACCGTCAGAATCAGGAAGATGAGACAAACACAATGGCGTTGGTTTCGTCAGATTCTGAGCAATTTCATTTTTGAGCATTTTTCAAGCCCTGTCAGGCTTCTGGATCCAATTTCGGATCATGCCTTGTGATGCAATAAGCATGGATTTTGTGTTGGGACTGCCAAGAACGCAAAGAATATGTGATTCCATACTTGTAGTGGTGGATAGATTTTCAAATATGGCACACTTTATCCCATGCCAGAAGACCAGTGATGCAACACATGTTGTGAATTTGTTCTTCAAGGAAGTTGTGAGACTTCATGACCTACCCAGAAGCATTGTCTCGGACAGAGACATGAAATTTGTTGGTCATTTTTGGAGAACACTGTGGAAGAAGTTAGGGATAGATTTGTCCTTTAGCTCATCTTATCACCCTCAGATAGATGGACAGACTAAGGTGGTAAACAAAAGTTTGGGAAACTTATTGAGGAGTCTAGTAACTAAGAACCATAATCAATGGGATAAGATTCTGCCACAAGCAGAATTTGCATACAACGACTCTCCAAACAGGAGCACTAGGAAGATCTCGTTCCAAATATTGTATGGAATGCAACCCAGGGGAGTATCTGAGTTGAGAAACTTGGGATAGAGTGAGATCAGAAGCGTTGGAGCAGAATATTTTGCTGCAGAAATGCAGAAGCTCCATAGCCAGATTAGGGGGCAGTTGCATAATTCTAGCCAAGAGTATAAACACAGAGCTGATCAACATCACAAAAAACTCCAATTTGAAATAGGGGATCAAGTTTTAGCACATATCAGGAAGGAAAGGTTCCCTAGGAGGACATATAACAAGCTAAAGATGAAGAAGATAGGACCATGTAAGATCTTGAGGAAGTTTGATGAAAATGTCTATGAGATTGAACTACCAGATGATGTGGGAATATCGCCCATATTCAACGTCTCAGACCTGTATCCTTACAGGAAGGATGACACAGAGGGATCAACATATCAAGAGAATATTCAGTGGGAGAAATAAATCCCTATAGCAGAAAAACCACAAATGGAAATGATCGTTGATCAAAGGATTGGTAAGAATACCAAGAGGAAGACCTATTTTGAATATTTGGTTAAGTGGAAGGGACACCCAATAGAAGATGTCAGCTGAGAGAGTGAAGCTGGTATTCACAAGTATGGAAAGTCAGTATAGGAGCTCATGGACATGAGTCCATGAATTTTTTCCCAGGGGAGTATGATGCAGGAGCATCATCAACAAGTACACATGGCAGAACAACTCAACACCTGAGGACCAATTTGGAATCTCAAACGCTGGCCGTTACTATAATCTTTCGAAGCTGATAGAAAACAAAAGAGGAAAGATCACGCACATGGACAAAAACGAGCACGCTTGACTTGGGAATTTAACCCTAGTCTCAATTTAACCACAATTAGATAGAAGTTAGTTTGCTTGTTTTGTATAACAAGATATTTTGTATGCCCAAAAGAGGGGTTACGAGAATTATGAGCAACTAGGAATCTCAGAGTAGTAGTTGTTGCTTTGATTTTACCTATAACCATTTTCTTGATTTTGAATGAAGATAACAAAGGAAAATTGATCCAATGCAAGGTGTGAATAGTGTTTGAAATTTATCTGTTGTTGTCTTAATCTTTTCAAGAATGAATGAATCTTGCTACAAGTGTATGTAGCTTTGAAATGATTGCATAAGAATTTAAATCTCTTTTCTCCGTGAGTTGGTGCAAGGCGTGCACACAGTCTACAAAGAGTGCGTTGACATGGTTTGTTTCGACTCATAAAGCTCATAATAAATAGCATAAGACTTTCTTTGAAAGAAGTGTAAAGTGACTTATGCAAGGAGTGAACAGTCGTCGCAAGAAATCAAATCTTGTGTAAAGATCTATTGCAAAGAGTGCACAGACCTAGAATTTGACGAAGAGTTGAAGCGACTCCATAAATAAGTCAAAGAACGAGAGTGGAAGAATGCCACAAAGGCGATAAAGGATTCTTTTCAAGAACCTTTGGATCTGAGTTTGACGAATTTCCCAGAAAAGCAAGAAGTGCTTGAGAGATCGAAATCTTTGGAGAGATCAAGCTTAGGAGGAGTAGCACTTTCCAAGAAACGCGAACAAGATCCAAGAAATGGACTTGCAGGAAGGATAAAGGTCAAAGCCTTTAAATACTTCAAAAATGTTCTAAGTTTGAAGAAGGCTTTAGCTCAGAGGGAAGATCTGGACCATCCGATCAACGTCCATACAACGAGGAGAAAGTACAGAGGAGGAAAGATATCAACCATTCGATATGAGTACAAATGGATCGTAGCCATCTGATCAAGGTAAAGCACACTAACATTAAAGATTTGAATGTACACAAGAGGAACAAGGTCACAAAATTATGAAAACATCGAAATCGTCCATCACAATAGGACACGTGGCGAGAGATCAACATTTCGCTGACTCGCAGGGTGGAAAGGTCAAAGAGCAGAGTTGTGAGGATTTTCGAAGTGCGAACTAGAAAAAAAATCATAGTCGTTGATCATTCTTAAATCATCGAGACCATCCATTGTCAAGGAGGACACATGGAAAGAGACCAACATTTCACTAACTCGTGACTTGAAGGAGTCAAAGATTGAGTCATGAGAACTCGTGAAACACGAAATTGCGACATGATCTGAGCTGTTGATCAAAGGGGAGATTTGGACCGTTGATCCAGTACCATCGCAATTTCGGCTATCGGGAGAACGGAGGCAAGGAGACTCCAAAGTCACGAATCACGAAATCATGAAATGATCACAACTGTTGATCGAAGGAGGGATTTGAACCGTAGATCTGGTTTTTTCGAGACTTCACAACTTGGGAAATCAGAGGTAAGAGTTTTGGGAAATTGCGAAACCTGAAACCGTGAAGACTTGATTTGATTCGTCGGTTCGAGAAGAGATCTGGACTATTGAGTGTCTAGGGAGATGATTCGTGAAGTGTGAACTCACAATATGCGAAATCACGAATTGCTCTAAGATTGGCCCACGGTCATAGCGAAGGGTCTCATCGGTGAAGGGGAATAGAGGGTTTAGCATGCACTAGGCTTCTTTTGGGATTTCGAAAGCTGGGAGAGTCAAAGTGACTCACATGCAAAGGTATGATACACAAAGTTGCAATGCACCTTTAGATTAGGCGTCTGGTCATGACCTTGGTCAATAAAGGGAGGGGATTCAGGAGAGCTAGCACTTAAATATGCTGAAGCTTAAAAGTGTTAAGGAGAAAGCCGCAGGTTCCATATAACCTGAGATTTAAGGGAAAGAGGACACTTTAGGTGGATTTGAGGTTCTTGAGGGCCAAAGAGTCAATCAGACTCAGTTTATTGATTGATCCTAGACTGGGAGGTGACACATTCCTTAGGAGAGAAGGGGGTTCTGCATTAGTTGTCAAGCGGTTGAACCTGTCAACGACACCACACCCACAACCCTACACCATAGGGTGGCTCGACCAAGGAAGAGACATTTGCGTCAGCCAACAATGCCATCTTCCCTACGACACCAATCCCTTCAAGGATGAGGATTTATGGAAATGACATGTTGTATATGAGTCTAGACCTCGCATTATTATTATTACTTTGGGTAGGAAATTCTATAGGATACCATAGATCACTATTTCTTTGATCTCTGCTAAGAAATGTAGGAAAGTAATTTCCCAGAATGGGAAATTTTTCTTCTTCATGATTCACTCTCAAAGTGAATAGAAGGTTGCAACCACATCCATGGCCTCTTCACATGGCTTCTCCATGCAGCAGAAGAAATTGGACAATATCATGGATGAATTCAAAGACATCTTCTCCTCACCCACTGGGGTGTCGAAGCACTGTTAGGTCAAGCATTCAATTGATCTAACCCCCGGTGAACCTCTACCCAATGGGCCAGTCTATCAAATATATCTGATGGAAAATGAGGAAATTAAGTGACATATCCAAGAGTTGCTCAAAAGGATCACATTCGACCCAACTTCTCACCCCGCGGGAGCCAAATTGTACTTGTACATAAAAAAGATGGGACTTGGTGACTCTGCATTGATTATAGGTCCATAAACAAAATTATTGTCATGAACCAGTACCCAATTCCCCGAATTGACTACCTTCTTAACCCTCTCAAGGGAACCAAATTTTTCAGCAAGATTGACCTGAAGTCTAGCTACCACCAAGTCCCAAAAGAATAAACTGATGTATGGAAGACTACTTTCAAGTCCAAAGAAGGTCTTTTTGAAAGGCTAGTCATGCCCTTTGGTTTGACAAATGCTCCAACAACTTTCATGAGATTGATCTATGATATATTGCATCTCTTCACTAATTATTTTGTGGTGGTATATCTAGATGACATCCTCATCTTTAACAAGAATTGGGTAGAACACTTGTAGCATATTCAACAGGTCCTTTACACTCTATGACAACACAAGCTATATGCTAACTTGAAAAAATGTTTCTTTAGCATGAACATGGTCCAACACCTAGGATACATTGTTGATGAGCATGGTGTGCATGTGGATCCAACCAATATCTAAGTCATTTGTGGCTGGCCAACCCCAACTACACTAATCGAGCTTTGAAGTTTCCTAGGACTTTCCAACTTCTATCACAGGTTCATGTTGGGATTCTCCCATATTGCATGGGCCCTTAGCCAAGTGACCAAGGGTGGTGGCAAGGAAAATTTCATGTGGGGAAATTCATAACAGCAAGTGTTTGATGATTTGAAACATCGCTTGTGCTCATATCTAGTACTCTCCTTACATGATCTGTAACAACCTTTTGATATTGAGACCGATGCTTCAAACTATGTCGTGGGCACATTCCTCACTCAAAAGGACCATCTAGTGGCATATCATAGTGAGACACTATTAGATGTCATCTATAAGTACCCCACCTATGAAAAATAAATGTGTTCCATCGTACAAGCCTACCAACAATGGAAGCACTACATTCTTGGTAAGGAGACAATCATCCACACCGATCACAAGCCTCTGCAGTTCATGTAGACACAAGGAAAATTACAGAACGACCACCATAAAAAGTGGTCCACGTACTTACATTAGTTCCATCTCAACATAAAATATAAGACATTGACTTCCTTAGTCGACCTTCAGTTGCAACCTTAACCATGGTGCTCCACTCATGTGGCCATGATGCATCCAAGTGACCCCAACTCTACAAGAGCAATCCTGACTTCGCTGCCACTTATTAAATGTTAGGAAAAGGTGGGACTGTCACTGACTTTCATATTCAAGATGGACTGTTATTCCATCTAGGCCACCTCTATGTTCCTTAAAGAGAGCGTGCACAGATAATTTGGTAAGCTCATTACAGTCAGATGGCAGGAAATTTTGGCATGGAAAAGACCATGGCAGTACTACATAAGAATTTATACCAGATGAAACTTCGACAAGACATCCACAAGTATATCAGGTCCTGCATTCCTTGCATCATTGCAAAACTAGCCACTAAGAAGCAAGACCTTTACACCCCTCTGCCTACTCCCAATAGGCCAAGGGAATCCATCTCGATGGACTACATGTTGGGCCTTCCTTGAACCAAGCAGGGAAATGACTGTGTTTTGTGGTGGTTGATCAGTTTTCTAAGATGTCCATCCTCACAACATGTAAGAAGAATATCACAACAGAGGGCACTGCCAAGATCTTATTTGAAGAGGTGTGGGTACACTTCGGGATACCACAAACCATCATATCAGATCGGGACAACAGGTTCCTCAAAAATTTTTGGTCCAACCTCTAGTCACCGTTAGACACCAAACCCACCAAATCCACCACCTTCCACCCCCGTCGTCAACAAAATGATCATGCATATCTTGCACATGTACAACTCCAAACATTCGTGCACATCGGATGAGAGTATCCCCTATGTTCAACAAAGCTACAAAAAATTCCTTCATATCTTGACTGACCACAGTCCCTTTCTGATCCAGGTGTATATCGGTGGCCACCCACCTTTTCTAACTGGCTCAAAACAGTTTTCTGGAAATTTTGGTAATTTACTATTTTTAGCAATTTTAACTTCTGGGGCCATTTTGAGGGCCTAAATGAATATTTTTTGGGATAAAGATTCTCAATGATAGCCAAAGTCTCTAATTGAGCCCCCAAAACGAATCTCCTTGACGATACCTTTCCAACGAGATATCTTGCATCCCAAAGGGAGATAGTATGCCAATGTTACGCCCCCGAGAAGTTGATACACCAAACTATCCAAAACGAGATCCACAAAATTGTTGGCTTTTCATCTTCCATGGTTAGGGTTTTGGATTTTCTTTATGATAAAAAGGCCTTTGCAGCCTCATTGTAAAATCATCTTCTTGCAAATGCGAGTAGCCATCACATCTCTTCTCAGAGATAAGATGCCACCATTCTAGCGAGTCTTTCACTCTGTATTTTTACAGTCTTTGTACATTTTCGCTTATTAATAGAAAATTGTGTATTATTGTATCTTTGTGTTTATGGTTGCATCTATGATACGTTTTTGTTATATTATTGGATATCTGGGATATCTCTGTACATTTATTTATTATATCTCTACTCTCATTTCATGGCAAAAATAATCCAGATCACTTTCAGGTGGGGTTGGGATTTCAACCATTGGGTCCCATCGATGTCACACTATCGTTTGAATCCAAACTGGAAAAATAATCCCATGCTCAATATAGAGCCGACAAAACCACCAAATTTATTGAATGAATTCAACACATTCAACAACATGTCCATGATATTTTACAGAAAGCCAATGATAAGAACAATCAATGCCATGATCAACACCAGGTGTCGCACAAGTTTCAGGTGGGAGACAAGGTCTGGTTTCATTTGTAGAAATAGTGCCTTATAGGACCCCATCGAAAGATTCATCCACATTTCTATGGAACTTACACCATCACCAAGGTTGTGGGTGACAGTGTTTTTGAGCTAAGTATTCCCCCCTTCCTTGGCCTGCACCCCGTGTTCAATGTGGACCTCCTTCGGCCATACTTCCCACCATTATTGGACACATCAGAGATCGCAGAGCAGTTGACACTAAAAAATATCAATCTTGACTACATGGAACAAACAACCATTAATAATATCAGGGACACTTAGAATAATGGAACTCGACAACACATGATCCATCTTTATCGGGTTGTCAAAGCAGGCCAGCTCCTGCACCAAGGAAAGTGGCTCACTCGGGGCCAAGTTCAATTGAAGTTTCCCCATCTTATGGGGGAATTCAACACAATGGAGACCATTTATTCCTAATGGGGGAGGAATTATCTAGGTGGATATCGGTGGCCACCCACCTATTCCACTGGCTCAAAGAACAATTTTCATTTTGGCAGTTTTTCCTAGTTTTTCGGGTCCTAAACTTCTGGGGCTGTTTTGAAGCCCTAAACAACATTTTTTGGGTATGACATAGTCACACTGTTGGCTTTAGCCACAATGTGATGGAAACATTTGTAGTCCTTGGATATTTATTTCCAACGAGCTATCGTGAGCCTAAAACGAAGATCGTATGAAAAAGTTAGGACCCCGAGAAGTTGATGTACCAACTTACCCCATCGAGGCCCACATGACTTTTGGCGCTTCATTTCCTAGGGTTAGGTTTTTGGATGTTTAGGGTTTTCTCATTTATGCTTTATGTTAAAAAATTCCTTTGGAGCCTCATTTTAACCATATTCTTGTGAATGAGTGTAGTTGTCACATCTCTTCTCAAAGATAGGCTGCCACCATTCGAGTAAGTTTGTTTTAGTTTGCATCTTTATAGTTTCAACATATTCTATTAATAGAAGTCAAGCTTTATTGTATCTTTGTGTATTTATTTTCTATACATATGTATTCCATTTCGTTCCATTTATAAATCCGGATCAAGAAAGGTCTTGGGTCGAGGATGTAGTGATTGCAGTGTCCTTCTATTAACCTTCTGACCAGATTGTGAAGATTCTAAACTTTGTGGTATGAGAGATTATCTGTGGCATTGTTTCATCGCAACAATACTCATAAATACCTCTGGTACCCTATAGAGATGAACCCCCAGAGTAATGATAACAATACAATGTCGAGATTTATAGACAACATGACGCTTCCACATATATGGTTGGTCTAAAATAACATCACAAACTTCTAGTGGGGAAATATCACACAATACCTCATCCTTGAAGAGCTTGATGTTGTAGCATAGGTGATATTATTGGATGACGTGGAGATCTCATCCCTGGTAAAGCCACTTGATGTTGTATGGTTGTGGGTGTGGTGTTGTTGACAAATCCAACAACTTGACAACCTATGGTGAGATTAGGTTCTTTTGGCTTCCGCTATCAACAATGAAATGCAGTGGGGCCCCATTCACCCACATTTATGAATGGAAGAGGCCCTCCCCCTCCTCGGGCTCCTTTAGTTATTCTGGCTGGATAGTTGTGGTCATGATGTTAGCAGTGGGTTCTGCATCAATAATCTATTTCCTTTTACTTTTTTCTGAATCAGAGTCTGAGTCGGGGTTCGACTCTTTTTCTTTGAGCTCAACCACCAATGATTGTTTCAAGTGACATTCATTGGTGTTGTGCCAAGGGATTTTGTGGAAATCGTACCACTTTCCACTGTCCTTATTTGTCTTCCCGTTACCCTTATTTTCCTGCAGCTTGAAATTATTTTCTTGAGATTGGATTTTCTATGAGTTAGGGCCACCTTTACCATACTTCGGTTTTTATGAATTTGTAACCCCGAAATCCCGCTTATTCTCCTGGTTAAATTTATTCTCAATTTTGACAGTATATCGATAAGCATCTCCCAGTGACGAGATGTCCAAAAAATCCATTTTTGTTTGGATGTACCTGTGTAGACCCCCACAATATTTTAGAACCAGATGTCGCTTGGAGTCTTTGATACCCAACTTGGTGCACAAGGTATTTGTGAACTCCAACATTGTTTGGCCCCTCTCTGGATGTAGTGTGGTCCATCTTGTGTATTGGTCATCATAGTTTCCAACATGCTAATATTGTTCCTTGATGGCATCCATAAAAGACTCGCAAGTGGGCTTGGCCCCAAATATTCCAAGCTCCTATGCAGGCTTTTTTCTCACAGTAAGTCTCCCACCAATCTTTGACATGGGGGACAACCTTCAAGAGTGTAAAGGTGATATTTTCCCTATTAAAAAATTTGTGAATAGAGAAATAGCCTTCTAGTATATTTAACCACTTTTCCAAAGCATCTACATCTATTTGACCTTAAAATATGAGAATATCAAAATTAACTTGTATCTTGAAAGGTGTGGCACCTCCAAAGTGGTCGCTTGGAAAAGACACATCTGTGGTTGTTGGTAGTTGTCGAAGGATTTGGGGAAAATTATCCATCATCTCATTTCTCTATTATGCGAGGACTTTTGTGAGCAACAACTTAATAGGATATATTTCTCCCTCGTCTATCTTTTCTCCCACCATGGGAGGCCACTTGGGCTAGTTGTCCTCAAGAGGAACTAGCTCGATACCCAACTTGCTATATCCTGACCTTGTCGAGGACATGCACTAAGAAACAACAAGGAGAAGACTGCTTTGATACCACTGATCCATATTTTGTTGAGAAGGAAATGAAGAAATATATATAACTAGAAAACACACAGAGACATTGCAAGAAACACAGAGATATAGTAATACACAATTTCTATCAATGAACTAAATGTACAAGTACTATAAAATGCAGAGTGAATTGAACTCGCTAGAATGGTGGTAGCTTATCTATGAGAAGGGATGTGACAACTATGGTCATTCACAACAATATTTCTTTACAATGAGGCTTGAAATGCCTTTTTAACATAAAAAAATAATGAGAAAAACCTAACCCCAAAATATGAAACGCCAAAAAGTTTGCGGGCCCCGATGTAACCCCTGAAGATGAAACACCAAAAGGTTTGTGGGTCCCAAATGGGGTAGTTGATATGTCAACCTCCCAACGGTGTAAAATTTGCATACAATATTTGTTTGGGGGGATTGGTATACCATCGAAAAATCCTAGCCGAGGAGCACACATTCTAAACAACCTAATAGATAGGAAATGTCGTTTAGGCCCTCAAAATGGCCCCGAAAGTTCAGGACCCGAAAAACTGTAGAAAAACTGCCAAGGTGGAAAACTGTGTTTTGAGCCAATGGGTGGCCACCGATACCCACCTGGATCAATGATCTTCCATGGAAGGGGGGTCATCATTGAAAATAATGGGGTCAAACTGATTTGAACTAGAAATGGGGTTGTTTGGACCCTTACCTAGATTATTATGAGGGGTGGAAGAGGGTTTTCATTGTTTTGGCTTAGCTTCAACTTTTGGCATTTGTTTGTGTTTCTTGGGTTGTTTCCATTGTTTGTTAGCTTCTGGGGATTCCGGTTCTGGAGCTACTTTGGGGAATTTCTTAGTAAATTTTTTGTATTCGTGACAATTTTTGCACTTAAATGGGAGTTGCTCATAGTCAACTTGTTGCAGGTAGGTCCAGTTTTCTAGAATTATTGCACTGCTTCGGGGAGGCCCTTTTCAAGGTCAACTTCAATGAAAACATGTGCACAAGACTGAATTCCATCCTTGTTTTTTTCTCTATCTATACATTTTCCAAGGGAGTTTCCAATAGCTCTAACCATTTCGTCATTCCAATAGTGCAAAGGAAGGTAGGGTAAACGAACCCACACAGAAACTGTCGACGGGATGCCATTTTCCAGATTGAAGTCAGGGGTCCAATTGTTTAGGTACATACCTCTTGTGCCCATGAAGTATGGGCCACTTTGGAAGATCATATCTCTATCCACTTTTTCTTCAAAAAGAAAAGCA
>JASDQU010262962.1:667-12727 GCA_032191745.1 Picea mariana | reverse complement strand
CTCGATCCAATCTGACTTCAATCTGAACCTTGACCAATTCCAAGTCCAATTCCTACAACTTAAGAGTAGAATGATTTCCCCAAGAGGGTTATGAGTCTACTTATATATATATATATATATATATATAATTTTTAAGTGAACCAATTCGTCGACTAATTCTGATCCAAGTCCTATTTGACACTCGGTCGATCCAATCTGACTTCAATCTGAACCTTGACCAATTCCAAGTCCCATTCCTACAACTTAAGAGTAGAATGCTTTCCCCAAGAGGGTTATGAGTCTACTTGTACAAAGTCAGCCCTGGCCAAACCTAGAAATACAATAATGATTACAACAGAAGATCAACATTAGCCAAACCTAGAAATACAATAATGATTCAATATAAGGTTGGTCGTTTCCAAAAGTGAAGCTTACACCATTTTCAGCATTGAGAATGGGGATAATAACACAGAAGAGGATAAAATTTCCAATGGAAAAATCATGAGAGGAGAGGAGATGCAAACCATCAAGATGAAATAGAATGAGAGTATTGTTAACACCAAGGTGATCACTTCATATATTGTCTTGTAGTTAAATGTGTATTTAATGACTGAAACATGTGGCTAAGGGAGGCTTATTATTATTATTATGTGATGATGTACTTTATTACATTAACAAGTGGGTCATGAGTTAGGTTAATGGTTATTTTGAAGATGTAACTAGGAAATCCTCATTAGGAATTCCTGATTAATTATTAGCCAGGGGAATAGTTGTGTTACCCAATTATCGTGTGAATGTTCCTCTATGTATAAAGAGGTCCCCTATCTTCATTTGACTTATCTGTGAATTTTCCAAACCTTAGGTGATTGTTGTTCTATGCTTCTTTATTAAATAAATCAGATCTCGAATTTACTCAATAACAGAAATAAAAAATCTGAGCAAGCATCAATCACACAGATGGCTGGAAAATACAGCGGAAGCATAAAACATGAAACACAAAATCTGTACTTCAAATCAGCTTATCATTAATGACTCAAAACTTACAAGGACAACTCAAAAATGAGGTTTTTTGCCTTGAATGAGAAAACTGCAAAACAGGTCTGAGAAACATGCGGTACGACTCTGTCTGTACAACTTGCAGGACTCTACGGTACTGTTCATATGACTGTATGGATCCATACAATTGTATGGAATTCACTACGCGGATAGATCTGCAACCTGCAATCACTGTTGGGCTACTCTTCTCACTACTGCATTGTTTTCTCCTTTCCTTGGCCTCTTTCTTCGCCTTTGGACAAAACTGTCTTCGTGAAGAATGAATGTATTTTTACCCTCTACCTTGATTTGCCTTTATACTTTAGCTGAAACCCTATTCTACCAAAACCCTAATCTCTCGGTGAGATCAACGATTGAGATTAGTCTAAATCATAATACATTAAAAATGCACTTTATTAGACTCAACAACTAATTAAAAGACTTTCATTTTATAAATAAAGTGAATTACAAAATATATTTTACTTGGACAACTTCACGCACGTTGGACACAAAACCTATGCGGAAGTTCATGTCTGAGCTACAAACATCCACATTATCATGACATGTAAAGGTATTCTCATCGTATAAAGGCATTCTCATCGTATACTATGCATTGTACCTCCATCTCTATTGATCACAACGTATATTTATATAAATAGACTACAAGCAAAAATTAGAGCTTCATGATGATGCTTGCATTGTGTGAAATTGCTTTGTGATTGTTCTTTTGTTCCAAAGAGTATGTTCGTTAACAATTAAACATCCAATCCAAATATGAGAGGGAAGGAAATCATAAAGCATAAATAAAATATATTTTGTAATTGAATAATATGAGGGACTATTTACAAGAACTTTCATGATGGTATAAATACTCATTGACTAGTCATGATGGTGAAAGGTTGACCCTTGGGTTTATTCAATCTATTATTACTATTATGTTTATGATGTAATGTCTTATTATTGGATAACATCGATTATATACACTACATGTCCTTCCCCCTTAATGGATGCTTTGTCCTCAAAGCATGGTTAGGAGAAGATATGTCTTCATTCCCACTTGTACTTCTTTCACTACTCTAGATGGTGTGTTGGTTGAGGAAACAAGACTTTTGATTTTCTAAACAATATGTTGCATTTTGGAGGGTTAAATCAACCCTCAATTGATTCTCTCTAGAATTGTATGGTGAGATATTTTATCAAGATTTCTTCAATTGTGATTTTCAATATAAACTTGGAAATAGGTTAAAATTGGCATCCTAGTGTTTCGGAATGTGCACTGTTTTTTGTTTTATGCAATGACATTTGTAATTTGAGTGATGATAAGGTCTAATAGTTGAGCTTCCTTTTGTTAAAATGAAATTAGGAATGGATACTTTAGTCTTCACTGGTATGTTAATAATCTTGAGATGAAATATGACTTCGTCAATGGCAATGAATGAGCAAATTTGTAGGTGTCATGTTGAGATGAGATATGACTTCGTCAATAGCAATGAATGAGTGGATTTGTAGGAAATTTGCACATCTTAAGGATAAATTGCAACCTTATATTTCAAAAATGGGTGATGTTAATTTCTCTAAAACCAGCTATCTAAGCAAACAGATCAGATCTAGATTACTTTACTAGAATTATTAACTCTTTCTTGCAGCGGAAACTAGAAAAGCAATCACACAGTACACAATTATTTTTCTGCTCTTCTAAATCAGTTCATCATTCAAATAYCTTCCGAACTTACAAAAGCTCCCTGACTGGGAAAATGGCTCTGAGAAAATACAGACAAAATAGCAAAAATCTGAAAGCACAAAATCACCTTACGTTGTTTCCCTCGATCCATGTGTTGTACGKCCTGTACTATACAACCTGTTGTTGTACAGATCTGTTGTATGACCCTGTACGGACTCCAATGTGTGGCAAATCTATTCACACACTAGGCCTGTTGTTGCTGCACAACTATACAGACTCACATGTGCAGCTGTCTTGTTGTACAGATTCACATGCGTGGGTTGTCCTTGACTGTACGACCTGCTGGTAATTATTGTTGGTCTTCTTGTTGAATCCTCCTATTGAAATCTTCTCGCCAATGGCTGAAAATCAGAATTCTGATTTTCTCACTTACTCACGTGACTTGTGAATAAGTGCTCTCTATGTGTCTTTGTCATGTGCCCTCTCTATCTTTTATAACTTTGACTTGAGCCAAATCCCTAGTCTCAACGGTCAAGATCTAACCGTGAGACCAATGGCTCTCTTTTAATTAAATCACTAAGTGACCCAACTTAGTCACTTTATTAATTAAAAGTCACTTTAATAAAAGACACTCACTTTATTAATTAAAAGTCACTTTAATAAAAGACATTCACTTTATTAATTAATTAATAAAGTGAACTCTAGAAAAAAACATAGGATACATTAAATGACAATTTCCACAAGTAGACACCCTTGCGGAAATACCTATCTAGCTACAATCACTAACACTCCCTCTTAGCAAGGAAGGTATTCTCCACCACTCTAAGCTTGTCTCTGAAGAAGACGAACCTGCCCTTCACCAAGGGCTTCGTGAAAATGTCTGCCAACTGCTCATCTGTAGGAATATATTAGAACTTGACTGCTCCCTTCAGCACCCTATCTCTGATGAAGTGGTATCTAATCTCATGAAACACTGGATTCTCCGAGAGTTTGATGCAACTCTGGTTATTGCAATGGATCATTGTCAGCTCGAGTTCCTGACTAAATAATCATGTGAGTAGCTTGCGAAGCCAGATGGCTTCACAACTAGCTAGACTGCCCGCCATGTACTTTCCCTCAGATGAACTTAGTGCTACTAAGGTCTGCTTCCAAGTTTCTACTGAACTAGGAAATCATTGTTGACCCCAAGCTAAAGCAACACCTAGAGGTGCTCTTTCGATCTGTATCACTTCCTGCCCAATCTGAATCTGAGTAGCCCTGCAACCTCACACCATCTCCACCAACATACTGCAATCCATATCCTATTGTTCCCTGCAAGTATCTGAGCACGTGCTTTGTTGCAACCCAGTGAACCTCCCTCGGCTCCACCATGAACTGGCTCAAGGTGTTAACATCAAAGCAGTTGTCTGGTCGAGTGTCAACGAGCCAATCAGTTGTCGGTACTATCTAGGGTCTTCCAATTCTGAAGCTAAAGAATCGATCTTCCTCAAGTTGGTCACCATCAAAGTGGCCATAGGTTTGCTATGCTCCATCCTGAATCTCTTCAAGATCTCAAGAGTGTACTTCCCCTATGCGAGGAAGATCTCGCTCGGTCACTGCCAAACCTCAAGTCCCAGAAAGTAATGCATTGGCTCAATATCCTTCATCTCAAATTCAAACACCAAGTTTGACTTGCATCCTGTAATCAGCCTCTTTGCACCTGTCAGAATGAAATGGTCCACATACAACACCAAGATGAGTGGCTCAGATCCAACCAACAAGAAGTATAGGTTGGGATCTGCCTCACTCTTGGTGAATCCTATGCCCTGCAGATAGTTGTCGATCCTGGCATACCTGGCCCTGAGCGCCTATTTGAGTCCATACATGGATTTCTTTAGTCTGCATACATGTGTCTCTCTGTCATGGACCTCAAACCCCCATGATTGCTCGATGTAGACCTCTTCCTCAATGACTCTGTTGAGGAAGGTGGTCTTCACATCCATCCGATAGATGCTCCACCCCATCTCAGAAGNGACCTCAAACCCCCATGGTTGCTCGATGTAGACCTCTTCCTCAATGACTCCGTTGAGGAAGGTGGTCTTCACATCCATCCGATAGATGCTCCACCCCATCTCAGAAGCAATAGAAAGTATAGCTCGAATAGAGGAGTATCTGGCTATAGGAGCAAAGGTCTCCTCGTAGTCTACTCCCTCTTTCTGAGAGAATCCTCGAGCCACAAATCTCGCCTTGTACTTCTCCACATTGCCATTTGTTGCATGCTTTACCTTGTCAATCCATCTAGAAGTCACCACTGACTTCCCCATTGGCCTCATCACAATCTCCAAGACATCATTCCTCATGATGGAATTGTGCTCCTCCACTATGGCATCTCTCCACACCTGCTAGTTGGCTGCTTCCTCAAAGTTGGAGGGCTCTAAGTCTATGATGTTGGTCGGCAAAGCCATATACATCGGAAACTTCCAAGGAGGCTTGCTCTCTCAAGATGTGGTCCTCGGAGGCTCAACATGCTCCCGAGCATCCCGCAAGGTCTGCTCAAACCACCTGGGCCTCCTAACTGAAGTTGAAGGGGCTGACTACTTCTCCTCCTCCTCTGGAGTTTGAGCAAGGAAGAGGAATCTCCATGCTCCACTAAGTCGTCTCCTCCCTACAATCCAATGCATCCCCATGAATCCCGTTGTACACCTCTGCATGCTCCTGTGAACTATCTCTCATCATCATATGCCCCTGTATACTCATGCAAGCTTATGTATCCTCCTGCATCATCATGTATCCAAGGTGTATTGCTGGGTCAACCTCTAAATGGATGTCATCCAATCCTGAAACACCAATCGAAGTGTCCTCATACCTGCCCCTGGCTCTGGAATCCCCAGGTGTATGTGTAAGACCAACTATCTTAGAACCACTCATGAATGGTGGTCCCTGTGACACATAGATATCCTCCAACGTCTCCTGGTCACATCTCTCCATATCCATCAGTGATCCTGGGTGTCCCCCACACACCTCTATCAACTGGTGCTCCTCTACCAACCCACCGACATCCTCTGGCGAAGTAGCTAAAGTATACATCTGGCTCTCTACTGAGATAGATGTAGTGAATCCCCGACTAGTCTCATCAAGGAGCTCCTCTAATATGGACCATGATTCCTGAAGGGATGTATGTGCGCCTTCCAAGAATCCCCTTGTGCTCGCCAACTCATGAGTGATTCGGTCCACCTCAAGCTCCTTCTCCCTCAGTTCTCTGTGATACATCTTGCCAACCTCCAATAGGTAATCTCTATCCATCAACAACTAATGGTAGTCGGCCCTCATCACAATCACTCTCTCTCTGAGTGTATGGAAGTCATCAATGGCAAGTCTCCCATCTGAACTATCATGTGCCATCGAGGCCCTCCAATAATAACCTACCACCAACGTGTGTGTATCATCAATGCGTCTAGTGGCTGCCATGATCATGTCCTCATTAACTCTCAATTGTCATGTCAAGTGTCGTGACTCCTAATCACAATCCTGTTGAGGTGCTACCTCATGCCTCTCACTACTAGTATCAACAATGGAATCCCCAACAACACACTCCTCAAAAGATAAGGCATTGAACTGCCCACTATCCACTGTGCTACTGAGTCCTCCTATATAAAAACACTGCACACCATCACCAACTGCTACCCCCATATGAATCACACTGTATCTTGTATGAGCAGTTGTATCCTCATGTGCGCTCACTCTGCTAATGTCATTTGCACTTGGATCCCATACAGATGTGTCCAGACATGAGATATGGTCATCCCGACCAATAAGGAGTGTATCCTCATCACTATAAACCGGTCCTAGAAGTGAGTATCCCAACAAGTTGTCGGTCTCCACAACCTGATCTAATAATAGACTTCCCAAAGAGGTGACTCGCTCTCCTCATACTGATAGGTATGCCTATAGTCAACGGGCTCCAAGCCATGCCTCTCCTCCTGGGTCTGTAGATCCATATGTCCCTTGTGTTCAAATGCTACACAAGGCTCCTCAACCACCTCCGGAGTGCTACTGATATCTTCCCGTGCCATGTCTATCATAAATGTCTGAGAAGGTAAGAATTGTGTCATGCTCAACTCCATGGGAGGAAAAGTATTCCCCATGCATGACCTCATAGCAAGTGTTAACACATTTGAATCCTCACACGTGTCACCACTATGTTGAAGTGTTGAGTCCTCAACACTATCTGATATGACTGCTAAAGCACATGCGTTATCATCTTGTCCATCCAATTTTCCCTCAAATGTGCAAGAGTCACTAGCCTCATCGGACTGCTCTAAATAGGCATCTATGGTTGCATCCTCATGCATCTCCTCATCCTCACTGTCATAGTGAACCTCAACAATGTGCACCTTCCCTTTACCCTTGCATCTGTGATCTGGCTCCCAAGGCACTTTGCAACTGTAGCAAAGTTCCTTGCACCTAATGGGTGTAGGCTCAATCTATGCTTCCTTCCATCTACTAGTTGGTAGTGATGTATCTACCTCCTTGCCTTCTTTGGCTCTGTTTTCCTCTGCTATGTTGCTCCAATAATGGATTTCTTCCATCTTTTTGGCCCAATGTGTAACCTCATCTTTGCTCCACCTAGGATTTTTGATGGATACAAACTATTGGAATGTTACTTGAGCCCTGAATGTCTCACTAAGGGTGTAATATTCCTCATTACAATATATGATCTCCTCTGCAAAATTCGCAAACTCCATCTCTCCTTTAGATCATCAATGTATATCACAAGATGGCAAAGGAAATTCGCTCTAATACCATTGTAATGTTCCCAATCAAATCTGATGTAAAAATCAGATCTATGTGGTTGAGGAATTTCGTCAAACACTTGGCATACAAGCTCCCAACTCCCTTGAAATCACTTCAATACTTGTTGTCCCAATTAACTCAAGTTTAAGGGATGAAGTTTATGAACACATCACATGCAACACCTAAAACCCTTCCCAATGAGTGGTTGTTCTGAATTTGTGTTTGATGTTATGTTTATTTACAATTGGTTGGTTGAAGTGCTTTGTCAAACACTTTGTGTGCAATGGTTGTAGCATTCATTTAAGTGTATTTTCTGTTGTGTTTGGCCCATATTTCTTCATGTAATATATAAGGAAAACACATGCAATGATAACCAAATAAATCAAAAACTAATAGCTATTAAACACCATAAGATAGTACCTCAAATCCTTGCTTTATTTAATATGCACTTGGTTGTCCAACACAGTAATTTCCAGATCTGAAATGTATTTGCTACAGCTGATATATGGCTGGAAAATACATACAAAACGCAGCCAAAGAAAGACAAAGAGTTCCCCAATAGAATTCCTCTAACAACAGCTCCAAAAATATGTAATTTCTTCGGCAAAGGATGGCCCCAATGACAAGATATGTGCCCTGCTTGGTCTGAATTCGCCCTGGCTGAAGATGAGGCTCGATCCACCAATGAAATGGCCAATCTCCTCATAAATAATTCGCCCAAGATGTATAGAACTCGATCCCAACAAGTAGAAACTGATACAACCCCAAAATATGAAGATTTCCACTACCAAATGTGCCCCTGCAAGCAAATATTTCACCTTGCTTCACACATGAATGACTGAAATGGATCTGAACTTAATAGAATGGTGAAGGAGGAATCTTTCACCACCTTGACCAAGCTTGGATCAGGAAAGGTGGGATCTTTCACCACCGAGCTGATCTCTAGGGTTTGTTCAGTCAAAACCCTCAAAACCCCCAAGTATCATGGCCTCTCTAGCAAGAAGCCAGACATCAAAATGATAATCAACATAATGAGAGAATAGAGGCCCCTATCTCTCTTTTATCCCCCCTGTTCACCTTTTCCCTCCAAGTGACTTTTACTTTATTTTTATTATTCTTTAATTAAATCACTTTATTAATTAATTGGTCTTTTTGCCTTTAAAAAGTGATTTATTCGTACCTATGGCTTCTCCGGCCACTGAAAATCACTTCTCATCACCTAATCATGTAGTGCTCTTCCTCACGATTCCGATGAGCTATTACACTAAGAGGTTTCTCCAAGTATTATGCTCAAAATGACCTTCTTAGTGAAATTAATTAAAATATGACCCATAATAACTCAAAATTACARAAATCGTCGGAATGCAACGAAACCAAAGCCAAGTTGTGCGGAATGGATCCTGATGATGAAATATGATGAACGATGCAAGTCAGGCCCAATAAAACCCCTCAATAYCTCATGACCACGTTGTCACCCCCATCTGGCTACTCTGGTAAGCATAACACTTTGTAACATAATAATGTCCAAAAATGGGGACATTMCAATGTTGGTGACTAATTGGCGGGGKACTCTGGTTATATTTGAGCATATAGTTTTGTGCACACATGTTGAGGTTGATTTAACTGTTCAATGGTTAAATTAATCTAATTTATCCAAATTAAGGTTAATAGCTTGRGCACCCTACTTCATTGGCTTCCTTTTCACACTTGAAAGGGGAAGGTGGCACATAACATGCATTTACTTGGTGATCTTACTATATTTGGRCATATCCTTGGAGGGAAAACTTGTGGAGACACTTCATCTATTCTTGGAGGTGTATATTTATTTATTTCATGGAGTTTTGGCATGTTCAAAACCCTAATTCGCCCTTATCTCCTTGGATTTGTTTTGTTGGAGGTTTCCCACYTACTATWTTGGGGTTTGACCACTTCATCTTGCACATTCATCCATGGGATTTACTCATGTGGAGTTGGTTGGAAATTAATTAATTTATTGGTGTCGACTCCTTCCTTGCACAAGTCTTGAGGAGTTGTAACTACCTTGAAAATTATTTATTTATTTATTGAGGTGGTTGCACATTGGAAAAAGAGCCCATGAGAAATCTTTCTATTTTGAGAAAATTGTTGGAGACTTGACCAAGCCTTTCTTGTGGAGCGCCCCGTCTAGTTGGTATCTTGCACACTTGCTCATGCATCTTGTGGACCACTTGTTATTTTGGGATGGTGGTTATGGAGCACACTCCCATGTCAAGAATACTTTATTGTATTTGCATGCAGCCATTTTGGGGGGCGCACTGTTGAGGCATTATTTTACCATTTGCTGGAGCACTTTACATGGTCAACTACTCATTTCAAGGAGGCACCCCACCTTCTTGTGTTATTTTTAGAGGATGTTGCTTAACTACTCCATTATTTTATTATTGTTTGACTTACCATGGAGTTAGTTAGCAAATATTGCATTTTATTGTAAGAGAGATGAATTTCCCTCTATATAAAAAGGAGCTTCTCTCCATTTCATGAGGGTAATTGACAATTGGAGAATTGTGAAGTGAAAGTAGTGATTGAAGATTGGAGTTTGGAGATTATGGTGTTGGGCTTCCTTGTGTATCAAATTTGAAGATTAATGAAAGATTGAGGTATTGATCCACTTTGTTGTATGGTTTATTTATGGTCTTCCATTGTTATTCATGTTGTTATAGATGCTTCTTGTTGTCATTCTTTTATAAAGGCTTAGTAATGAATTCATTCATCTACGAGGAAAGCAATGTGAGGAGGTTCTCCCTCTTGCTTTAATTGTTGTTTAATTTCTGCACTTGTTCTCCTTTCTTCTATCAATTAAGTGGTGAATTTGGGAGCACATTTCAGCCATAAAACAACACCTTTATAATTTGATTGATTAAGTCTTGTTTACCTTGAGTACACACCCAAGTGATGAATGTATCAAATAAGTTCTTTCATCTAAGAGGTTGAATGTGGTAAATTAGCCCTTTCACCATATGGCCTACTTCAAAGTAGTTGATTGTAACACACTAGTTCTTTCATACATTCAATGTTTCATGACTCCATTAGCCCTTTTAGATTGATAGGCACTAGTCTTACATCATCCCATTTCCTTTTTTCCCTCATCTCACTTTCCTTTCCTTTTCATACCCCCATTTCCATTTCCATCCTATTTCATATACTACAAATACCACCTGTTTTGCTTAGGTTAACTCTTCATTAAATCACCTTGTACCCCATTCTATATCCTAGCAATCCTACCTTTTAGGGAAGCCCCACTTGAGTTAGAGAAGAGCCAGCCTAAAGAGAAAGGAAGAGCTACTTAGGTGATAGTGGGTAGCCTTCCTGAGTTGCACAAACTAGCCCCTTGATGATTAGAACTTTACATCATGTTGGGGTGCTAGATTTTGTCGTAACACCTTCCACTCAAAAAATGACAAAATGCATTCTAACAGTATCTAACTATCATCTATTTCACCTTCCAGGGTCACCTTTTGGGGTTCCCTCCTTTTCTTCTATTTTATTGTCTACTCTTTCTTTCTTTATTTCCTTAACCTAAGAATTTAGAACTGCTTGGGAGATGCTTTCCAAACTCCTTATTGCTGTCGCTAAATGTTCTTCCTAGTCCCATTGACCTATTTTTGCCACTCACTGGCATTAAAATTTAATTTAATTTCATGCACTGTACACACACATCATACGTAATTCAACATGCAAGACACTAAAAGAATGAAACAAAATGAAAGCAGTTATGCTTGCTATCATTTCCTATTTAGGGCGTGGTAGTCAGTATATTCATAGCCTGGCTCGATGATGCATGATTCTTGATGTATTCAGGATTGTTCAATAATGAAATATAAGATGCATTTTCTTAAAAAGATGAAGGAAACAATGTTACTGGACATGAAAATCTGTAGGATAAGATCAGGCACCAGGCAATAATGACAAATTCCAGCACCCATTGATTGAAAAATGAAAACCTAAAGAAGGAACTCTGCTGTGATCATTCTCAGTCTATAAAGCATTGTTCCTGGTTAAGAACACACTCAAGATAATTGTTTCAAAAAATAGAAAATAGTTCTACAGAAGAAATAAATGTTGATAAAAAGCAGCTGCAGTTAGACTCTGGAAGTTACAACGTCTTAATTTATCATGCATATCCTCTTCGTGGTACTGCCTTGTAATGTTCTAAAACCTAGTCTTAACCTTTCTATTTTACCTTGTGAAGGAAAGAAGCATGTCTTAATGTAATACATTTGAGGGTAAATGATTTGTCAATCCCCTATAGATATTAATAAACGTTTGACTTCCTCTCTCTCTCTCTCTCTCTCTCTCTCTCTCTCTCTCTGCATGTGTCTGTGTGTGCACATACATGCAAGTAGATAGGAGAAAGAGACACACCTCATAAAGTGGCTGACCATTCAGAAGAACCCATGGCACATATTGATGTGGTGGCTGTAGACTGTTTGTCTCAGCTGCATATTGTAACTCGAGCTGCAAAGACCAAGAACATTAATTTTAGTTGGAAAAAACAGATTATTTTAGGACCTTTCTGTAGCTTTCATTTCATAGATTATCAACAAACAATAAAC
>JASDQU010262957.1:0-15516 GCA_032191745.1 Picea mariana | reverse complement strand
TTTGAGAAGATAATTCAAGACCATTCCAAAGGAGAAGATCATGGAGATTTGGTTGGAATATCTTATCTAAGATATATGAGAGATATGTGTGAGGATTTAAAGGGATTATATTTTGTAATAATGGAAAATAGGTTGAGAGAATAGTGGATCTATAATAATGAGATGGTTATCTTATATTCAAGGCTCTCATGTATAAAAGAGAGTGCTCTCTCTTCATGAGAATTCAATTAGGATGTGATTAGAATCAGAGTAGTCATTATTCAAAAGAGAAAGGGATTCTTAGCTTTGATTCATATTCTTTCATTGTTATGCTTTCATGATTGTCATTTGATTACTTTTATGTATTTAAAGATAGCTTTATTGTGTGAGCTGACATATGTTATTTGTCGTTAACTCTTCACATGTTGTATTGCTTTTCCTTTATGCAATTTCCTGCTTTCCTAGATTAATGCTTCCTGCTTTCCTAGATTAGTTTCATTTAAACAATTCAGATTATATTACTTCTACTTCAGTCCTGCATATATAGTGCATGTGCTTTATAAGCCTACAAACCTCAGATTGAAAAATTAAATGGTTGGAAAAATACTACAATGGAATTAAACGACAATATTTCCAACTAATAGTATCCTAGGATAGTATTAAACTATGATGTTTACTGAGGAGTCTACTCGGCGAAGGAGTGGATCATGAGGGTTTGTCAAAGACGAGTTTTTAGGAGGGGTAGGACCTTCATGAACTACTACTATAGCTATCTCAGGATTTTCAATCAAATGAGTAGAAGCACTCCCAGCATCTGAATAGTTTTCAACCTCTTCACGATAAGCGTCTTCAGGTGAGTTAGGAGGTATCAGGTCCTAGCCTTCTAGAGGAAACCCTTGCATCCTACATGATTGACGAAGATCTTTATCATCCAAAACACCAATTTTAAGGACAACTAGGGTGAACAAACAACATTCGCTAAAAAATCTAGAAAACCAACAAGAAAAACATAACTTCTCCCAATGAACATACTAGGTGGTGATGAAATCCAACATCGCTTTAACAAAGTGATAACGGTATAATATTAAGCAGGTGGATCAGTTACGTTGGCATCCTTCTTAATAAAATTATGCCTTGGTGCAAGTTCTCTCATGGTTTTACCTGCGGGTTACCCTCCAAGGAGCCCAAGTGAGTTTTAACAACATCTAATTGAGGTACAACAAAGACTTCCCTTAATTTTCACCTTGTGTAAATACCCTAAATATTATGGCCACTAAAGATACCAACTCGCAATCATCCTATGGGTGGGTACAGTTGAAAGTTAGGTCCAAACGTATGGGTAGAATAGAAAGTTCAAAATTCTTCAAGAGAACCGAGGACAAGTGGATCAGTAAACTCCTGAGGACCCAGAATGGATTCAGAATTCATGAAGATCCAAGACCAAATGAAAACAGTTGATTCTCAAAAATAACCCCCAATACATGATCACTCTTCTATGATATGTTAAGCCTCAAAGGAATAATATTTGTTTCTCTCCCACTCACAACCTCGTGTTTAACCCCTATGTGAGAGGGGGATACCATCTATTCTTATACGAAGGTGTTGAGAACTCAACACACCCTAAAAAAAAGCCTTATCAAATTCTTATTTTTTGGGTACCACTTTATATTCTACATTTTCTATTTCGATTTCTTTTTTGAGAAATGTGTTTTGTCTTTGATTATTTTTCATGACTCTCATCACCTATTCAATTTTTCTTGAAATTATGAAACCCCGTGATTAAAATAAATTAACACCTCAATAAAATCGGCAGCCAAATACTTCATCAAACGTGCTGAAGGTCGACATCAGAAGGAATTCAAAGAAGGAAAAATAACTACTTGAAAAACCTCAGTCGTCCAACATCGATCTCCATCAACATCAACAAAACGAATTTTTGGTTTGCACATAAATATATCATTGATAGTTGGTCTCCATCGACATCGGTAAAATACGGGGGGGATAGGATTTAACAAAGAATGCAAAGACATCATCGATAACCGATGCCTGACGCCCTTTATTGGAATCATGGAAAACCTATAAGGATCACTACAAACATTATGACCATGATAAAAGTTATCCACAATCGCCGATCCCCCATGCGTTTTCGGCATCATGACCTTTTCAAGGGAGTCGATCCAAAATAACTTTGATAGGTTTATCATCGATCGCCAAACCTGGATACTTTTTCGGCATCGGCAAGATAACATTTTTTTTAGAACGAATAACTTAAGGAAAGTCCCGACTCTGATTAATACAAGTGAATTAAGTCATAGGTATTCAATGCCACGTGTCTTTACCAGATAGGAGGATCGTACAACCCGATTTATCCTAAGTCACACCTCCGAGTCATCTTTTCCATGACAACGTTGTACGTTAAGATCGATTGGCGTTGAAGCTTTTGCAGGAGGACATCAACGAAAACTTTCGTAGCACATCCTCGATCCCTGATCCACCAACTGAGAGAGCAACACGATGGGACATTTTAGCATTAGATATGATCAGATTTTGAGCATTTAAGGAGATAATTAATACCATATATTGCATTATTTTCTACCTCATGCTCTAATCAAAACAACTGTTTTAAATCACCGATAGACCACATCACCACCCATGCCTCCGTCATCAACCCATGATGAATTTAAGTTCTAGATATTCGGCGACAGATTTATTGAAAAATCACTCATAACCTGAATTGAATGGATGATGTGACACGACAATATATATATTTTTTAAATCCCTTAAGATGTTGTGGACGAAGTCAGTTTGCATACAAATAAATTCTAGAGCATCCGAAGGATCAAGAGGAGTAACTCGAAGGCTACAAATACCATGTGAGTTTCAAAATAACCAGGTTTTAGCAAGCTTCACAGGTATGTATCCAAGTCTGTAAATTCAATGGATATAATTTATATGTGTTTATCTGATTTTTTACATAGTCATTAAAATCCTTTTTGAGTTGCAGGAACAATGCCATTGAGAAATCCAACCACCAAATGCTCACCGAGAGAACCAAATATAAAAGAACTAGAAACTGGCGAAGGCTCTTCTCCAGGGGTTGTGAGGAAGTTGGAGTATGTACCTAGGCCAGAGCCTATCATCAAGACAACCACAAAGAAGGTTTTCATCTAGCCTTCGGCCTTTGGTGATACATAGGCAAGAACCGTGTCCAATATGGCACTCCCACATTTTTTAGAACTCTTTAACAAGATCAACCAGGAGGAGTATGCAGAATATGCCACACACATTGATCTAGACGTATGGGCGCTTGACGACCAGGGCTTCCCGAACATATGACAATCCTACCTACATATGGTGGCAAGAAAAACCACCATATTTCCCTGTATAGAAGTCTTGAAGTGGCTCATCGACCACAAAGACACACATAAATGTTTACTGAACGATGACAATGGTAGATGTTCCAGATTCTTCCTCCCAATAGAAGTTCAGAAGTATTAAAAAATCAGAGACTCAGAGGAGCGACTAAATACAAAATTTGTCATGTATTTATACAAACGTCATGACACCAGCTGGGTGATGGCCTCATGGTGGAAGGAGGACAAGAAATTTACCAGCCGGAGCACTGGTTGGTATAGGACAACCAAATTAAGGGAGCCATACGTCTATCTGATGGCTCTCATTTGCCGATTGTATGGAGAGAAATATTTCTCAAGTTTTTTAAAGGCATGGATGCCTTTGGCATACAAATTTTCGATCAATGGGAGAAGCTTCAACTGGGGAGAAATAATCTCCAAGAAACTGAGCATCTATGTGCAGCAGGCCTAGGCACCAAAGGAAGGGGAAACAACAATGTTTTACATGGATTCATACTTGCTCGATGTCATGTGTGCCATAAATTTATTTGTCGGGATGAATCTGAGCTGGCATGTTGCAGAACTCCCAGTCCGCATCTACTTTAGCATGTTATGGGAAAACAGATATAAGAAATCTTACTCCCTCATCTGCGATGAATTCATTGCCTGAATTTACTTTATTTTTTTGAATAAGTTGATTGAATACTAGGTGAGAATGGCCCATTAGGAAATCCAAGAGAAGTGGGCCAAGTGCGAAAAGATATGGACCAAGATCAACTGGGTGATGTGAGACATCAGCCTTCTAGAATTCGGCATCCCGATGACTTTGTTGACTTGCACGACATAGTCCAATTACATACCGACCAATACTTATCGTGAGCTATAGAGATAACAAAGGTGGAGAACATGGCGTTGAGACAAGTACAATAGTTCATTGAGCATGAGATCAAGGCTCAGACAGTGCTACAACAGTTAAGTGATAGAATAGTCAAATATTGGGCATGGGAAGTGGAGATAAAGGAGATCTTTTCAGCCTCGATGGAAGAACACAGGTTCACATACGCCAACACGTGTGAGGAACTCTTCATCAAATGGTCGGAGTATAAGAAGAGTCATTGACTCAAGTGAGATCATTTGATGACTCTTAGAAGAATGAGAGATGAAAGAACCATGTGGTGAGTTTTTGTTTTACTTAGATGCACTTTTGATAGTTATTTTAGTTAATAATATGTTATAAATAAGAGAATCGACCTGTTAGAAAGGGTTGATGGTTTTTGCAAAGACCCTCATTTTTTGGATTTGTAAATAACTATTTAAGAGTTACCTTAATTGAGAAGTCTTGTTTAAGACCAGAGACAAGTTTGTGTTTTTAATCAAAATCCTGTGTGATTGGATCCGAAGAAGAATTATTTCTAATTTTATCTCATGAATGGATGTTGTAATGAGTAAGAGCCTATGAATCTGTTGATAAGTTATCTGATTCAATATTTGTATAGTTCGTGTCTTTAATTATGGAAATTAAATCATTGTGTTAATGTGTGATTGATGATTAGAGCTAAGGAAACTATTTTTCTATCCATCATTTATTGCATATACGTCTTTCTAATAATCATATCTCAGTCAACAATTGGAACACTAGCAGGTTAATGTATTAGTACTAGGCATGTTGTAGGTGTAAGAATCATTGTATCTATGCTTGAGTATGAGGTTTATCTTGAGCTGAGCCTTGTTCAATAGTTAAGTCCTTTACCCTTTTGTTACCCATCTTGTTTATACAAGCATTTATCTTGTATCGGTGCCACCTATAAGAGAAAATACAAAAAAGAGAACGTTTGAACTGAAGGATGATCTTTCGTAAGAAGACATCCTATCAATCACTATGTAAATCCCGTCAATCATTTTGCTGGATGACAAGATCTGGAGAACCATTCCACCATTAAATGTTGTAGAGTCTAATTGGGCCTCGGTGATGGGTTTGGTTCCTACTATTGAGTTACATGGATTTAGGATCCCTAACCAGAATTGGCGCTAGAAGGAGTGCCTAAAGAATGAATGGATGAAAATATTTTTAACACAATATTTCAAACAACCCGTTGATTCAAAACAAGCCACATGCATTGATAGTCATTCTAAAGAAAACCAATAGACATTGAGTACTCCTTAAACGAGTAACTCACTCCAGCAAGAGGAAGAAAATACATTCTCTGAGATATCTTAAACTCTTCCTCATGAGGAGTTGAACTAGTTTAGAAGAATCATAAGAGCTTACACCCGACAAATCGGAGCACTACCCTTAGCTCCGTTACTTCCTCATAGAAAAAAAAAAGAAGACCAGTGGTTTATACCCCCGACTGGGTTTTAGTTCACATAGTAGAATACTTGATATATTTTGAGCTTAATGAAAATGAACATCCTCTCAATCTAATTCTCAAAACATCGGCTGACAACTTCTCTGAGCCCGTTGAACTTTATGACGAGGAAGGGTTTAACTTAGAACACTCAGCTTTGGGTCTAGACGAAATGGAATATACCAATGATCATAATGAAGAAAGGGGAAGCCCACCTTAGAATAATCATCCTTGGTTGTCCAAAGATGCTCTGGCCATCATTAGGTGAGTACATAACCTTCCCTGACATCCATAAACGTTACTCCCTAAATTTGATCCTAAAACCTCAGGATTTCTTGAAGACCATATCAAAAAATTCATACTAGATATTAGATTGATGAATGTACAACATGAAGATGTAGTATGTAGGATATTTCCCTACACTTTTGAGAACTCGGCCTCCACGTGGTATTTTAACTTACATATAGGGTCCATAACTAGTTGGACAAATTTTCAAAAATATTTTCTGGATAAAATTGCAGAAGAAACCACTACATGAGTTTTGATGGATGAGTTGTTCACTACCACCATGAGTTCAAAGGACAAAGTTAATACTTCAATCAAATATTCACCACTATCTTAAACAAATTCCAACCCAAAGCTAAACCCACTTAGGCGGTGCAAATCTAAGTATACACTAATGCCCTCCCAACTTCTATTTCCATGTTTGTGAAAAGGGTTTCCAAAGAAACCTTGGCTGTGAATTTTGAGGAAGCCAAAACAATAGAGTTCCAAATGAAGGGATGTAAAGAAGGCCAAGTCTGATTAGTTAAGAAGGAAGTTCAACCTCCTCCCAAGAGATGACTCCTTTTGACTAGACCCCCAAAGAAACAAACAAAAATGGTCCCAAAAAGGGAAGTGGAGACATAGAATACCTACAATGCATGGTCAAGAATTTGTCAAATGAAATCATAGACATGAAAAGAAGTGCAGGGGAAGGAAACCAAGACCATAGGTCCTATAAACCATTTTTTTAAATAAATCCACCGTTCAAATAGATTTAACCTCCCCCAACCAACTTAAAGATTGATCTAGGAAAAATAGCATCTGACTCTTTCTTTACTTATCACCAAGAGAAACACTTTGAAAGAGACTACCCACAATGGGTGCATGCCATGAATTTGATGGCCAACCGGTTTCTAGATGAGGTTTCCCTACCCAAACAATCAAGCGGTTCAGTTATGAATATTGTTGATCAGGAAGAATTTGATCCACCAACAGAAATAACCATGTTGATATGGGACCCTGGCCTACCAATGCCTTCTGATGACCTATTTGAGGTTCAAGAACAACCTGCAAAGGTCTTGGTTGTGAAAACACGAAGTAGGGGTCAAACTGTCTCAAACGATCTTACTACTTCCCAATCTTTGGGATGAAAGCCAGCTCTCGACCCCCCGAAAGTACAATTTGTTCCCCAAATAAATCCTTTAAACATCCATACACAATAATTTCCCAAGATAGACTACAATATAGTACAAGACTTGAAAAGTTTGAAGGAAAATATATCGGTCATGGACATGTGTAGAATCCCTCAGCAAAATGAATTTTTGTTACAAGCATTGAAATCAGTAGAAAATCCTACAACAAGCACTGACTAAGGAGGAAATCTAAATCCCATGGATCTAAGAAATAAACCAACTGTGAATGCCTTCTCTGAAGATAACAAGGGAAAACCTTTTTTCCCATCGTTCCTTTTGACATTTAAAGTCTTCAACAGAAACCTCCATAATTGTTTGGTTGACTCAGGAGCATCCTCTTATGTGATTCCATTTTTTATTTGAAAAAGATTAAACGCAATCCATCTAAAAAAAGATTAACATGTAATACAATTAGATAGAACCTAGGTGAAGGTTATGGGAGAACTCAAATATGTAATGATCAAAATAGCGACACACCCTAAATTTGTGCAAGTAATTGACATCATTGTAGTATATATCCTAGAAGCTTATGGATTTTTATTGAGTCAAGATTTCTCCGAGAAGTTAAACAGATACTTTAGCATAGACTAGGCTCACCTTCGGTTTCCATTAGAAGGACACCCGAATATGATCATTACCGATAGGGAAATATACTTGAAACATACTACCACTGACTTAGAAACCCTTAACGAACCCTCATCTATAGATTTCCTCGTGCTATAAAATTATTCATGTGGTTCCAATTTCAGAAATTTCTCCCCCCTATGATCTGATGTTCCTCTTACTCAAAACTCTAAAATAATTTTTCGATAAAACTTGTCGACGACGACAGAGGAAACCCTCTTCTGTTAGGGACCTACATTAGAAATCACAGAACAAATAGGAGGAAAGGAGGAAATTGGTAGAAAAAGTAAAACTGATAACTTTTTCTCACCAATTTGGTCATTATACTTTGATGGATCTAAATCACAAGAAGGGTCAGGGGCAGGGTCCATCCTCATTTATCCAAAAGGTAAACGACATTTCCTATTCTGTAGACTAGAATTCGAATGCACAAACGACACTGTCGAGTATGAAGCTCTAGTACAAGGGATAAATAAATCCATAGACTTAAACATTAAAGAATTGAAGGTTTTCAGAGATTCTAAAATCATCGTTAGACAAGTAAGGAACACTATACATTGAAACTCTCCACACCTGAGGAATTACCAACAGGAAGTGCACAGACTAATAGAACATTTTGAATCCTTCAACATTACAACGATCCCGAGAACAAAGAACAATCTTGTTGATTCTTTGGCCACTGCTACCTCAAGGCTATCACCTCTAGAAGACTATGAAGCCTCTTGGTTCACTTTGGAGCTACTCTACAAACCATCGGTGCCCAATAATATTTCTAATTGGAAGGTATTTGAAGGAGATGAACAAATCATAAACGTTTTGACCAATCATGATAATTTTAAATACCTAGCTATTGACGATGAATTATTTCAAGAGCAATTAGTAGAGACCGATCCTCATACAAATCAACCAATCGAAAAACCAAGTTCTCACACGATACTGAAAGGGTATCCAATTTAGAAAATATTTTTGACTTAAGGGAAAGATTCAAATCGTCAAAGAACATGAAGATGGGGAGTTCATGTCCCATGCACAAAACTATAAATCTGGGAACCCCGAAAAACCCAAAGAATATAAATCTAGGAATGAAAGTATCTAAAGAGGAAAGGAAGGCATATCTCAAACTTTTTGAGGAAATATCAAGATGTCTTTGCATGGTCCTACCGAGATTTGAAAACTTATGATACTCGTATCATTCAACACACTATCTTGTTAAAGCCTAAAGTGAAACCCTTTCAACAAAAGCTCCAGAAGTACCACCCATCACTAGAGCCTCTCATGTGTCAGGAGCTAAAAAAATTACTAGATGCTAAGATTATATGGGGAGATACGCCTATGTGTAGATTTCAAAAACCTCAATAGAGCTTCAGAAAAGGACAACTACCCAGTCCCACCAATGGAGAAACTCTTGTAGATTGTGTCTCACTCTGAGATTTTCTCTGTGCTATATGATTTCTCTAGTTACAACCGAGTTCTAGTTTCATAGGAAGATCGTTTGAAAACTACCTTTCGAACCAAGTGGGGAACCTTTGCTTATAAACACATGCCCTTTGGGTTAATCAATGCAGGACATGGATGTATCATTTTGAGGACTAATCAATAGATGTGTAGTAGTCTATTTGGATGACATGAATGTGTATTCAAAGAATAGAGAAAATCACATCCAACATTTAACCCAAATTTTTGAAAGGTGTAGGAAATATCGTATATCCTTAAACCCTAAGAAAACTATTTTTGGTGTCGAGGAATGTAAGTTGTTAGGCCACATTATATCTCAAGAACTCATTCACATAGACCCAGAATAGATTAGAGCTATATCTGATCTTCCATTACCACACAACAAAAAGGCTATGCAATCCTTCTTTGGGAAAATCATTTTTGTAAGAAAATTCACCCCCGATTTTACTGAGAGTATAAAACCATTACAAAAATTGATCCGCAAAGATGTTGAATTTAAGTGGGATGATGAACGAAAGAGTTCTTTCAACAATATTAAGAATGCAATATTTCAGGCTCCAGTGTTACAAAGTCCTGAATTTAGCAAATATTTCTTCCTCTACACTTTTTTCTCTGACCAATCATTGGCGGGAGTATTGAATCAGAAATATGATGACATCAACAAGGCCATGGTTTCATTTATGAGCACTAATCTCCAAGGGGATGAACTAAATTACCCTTCTATAGACAAGCAGGCTTATGCGGTTTACAAGGAAGTGAAACACTTCAGGTCTTACATCCTAAATAATCATACCAAAGTCATAGTGCCTCACCCTATAGTTCAATCCATATTCACTCAACAAGATATGGGGGTAATAAGTGGAAACTAGATGCAAGTAGTCCAAGAATTTGATCTAGATATAAAACCTACTAAACTAGTTAAAGAACAAGGGTCATGCAAACTGACAGCTGAAGCCCAGGACCAAGTGAGTGAAGACCCTGGATGGGAGAATGAATTAGCCTTATGGTGTGGTGAAGCTTCATACGTCTCCCTAGGGAAAGAGTCTTGGTACGAGAAACTGACTTATCTCTTGCATCATGGGACTTTCCCTCAAAACCTACATCCTAGGGAAAGGAGACCCTCAGGTTAAAATCAACACAATATCGCCTCATAAATTAGGTACTCTTCCATTTTAATTATGATGGGTTACTTTTTATATATCTCAAACGTGAATATGTAGACAATGTTTTGAAGGATCTCCACGATGGTCCCATAGGTGGAAATTTCTTAGGAAACACCACCGCTCACAAAATACTGAGAGTTGGCTATTATTGGCCTACTTTTTTCAGAGACTCTCACATGTATGCTAGAAACTGTAAAATTTGTCAAATAAGAATGGGGAGGGAAAAGAGAGTAGTTGTCCCACTCCAACCTATGGCTATATCCAGTCCATTCGAGAAATGGAGGTTAGATATCATAGGAAAAATTACACCAATTTCTTCGAAACAACATAGATACATACTGACCGCTATAGACTATTTCACGAAATGGGTCAAGGACATCTCTCTGACTCATGTAATAGAAAAGGTGGTGATCCAATTCATAGAGAAGCAACTGATCACAAGGTTCGATATGCCTTTCGTATTGGTTTTTGATAATGCAACTTACTTCTCTTCCACCTTATTAACAAAGTTTTCTCTAGACAAAGGAATCATAATCAAATACTCTGGAAACTATTATCCAGAGGGGTACAGAGTGGCAGAATCAACCAATAAGAACCTAGTGAGGATATTAAAGAAAAAAATTGTAGACAACCAAAGGAATTGGCACAACTCACTCCATAACGCCTTATGGGCTGATAGAGTAACACCCAAGGAAGCTATAGGAAATTCCCCACAATTTCTGGTATACGGACATGAATCCATTCTCCCGAGCGGGTTATATATTCCATCCCTTCAGCTGGCTAAGGATTCTAGAGGACAACCATCATCAGTTATAAAACAAAGAATTGATACCCTCCTCATGTTAGAAGAAGAAAGGGAGAAATAAAAATAAAAATTCATAGCTCATCAGCAGATAGTTAAAAGGTGGTTTGATAAGCATAAGTCCAAAGAAAATAATTTTGAAGTAGGAGCCTTAGTCCTAAAATGGGACAAAGAAAATGACTCGAAGGGAAAACATTCTAAATTTAAGAATCTATGGCTCAAACCTTTTTAGGTAGCCGAGAAAATTGGGGTAGGCACGTATTGGTTGCAGAATCTGAGGGGTAAACTTGACACCCTCCCGGTGAATGGCCAAGCCCTAAAACAATATTTTCATTAAAAATAAATAAAAAATGTGTGTGTATGTGTTTTCATGATGTTTTTTTTTTAGGAAGGCTAATGGCGGAGTTCAGTTTTTGTTTTTGTTTCTTTCTATAGTATTTTTGCACTTCGAATATTGTGTTTATCAAAACATTGGTTGACCTCAATTCATGCGATATGGCGAACTATGTTCCTAACTCATAGCTTACATACAACACAAGAAGTGTTGGGAAACATGCATTGGTTTTAAAGAGTTTTCTATCTAACCTGCAGATGAACAACCTTGAAAAAATGATGAAGTGTATTCCTAGTGGTTTAGTAAAACCTTAAGGGAAAGGTGGTAATATGGAAAGGACTACATGTACCTCAAAGATAGAGCTAGAAAAAATTCACCTTAACCATCTCATTTTGCAAATAACAGATGTCCTCCTCTCCCACTCGCTCAGGGAATTCTGCCGAAATAAAATAAACTATCAAATGAGTGCACAGTAGGAGAGGGTATGCAGCTAACTCCATCGTGGATATGGATGCTCGCTGGTAGCGGAGCAACGTCTGTGATGTCGGGGTGACTCCGTCGGGGCTATGGACACTCGCTAGAAGCAGAGAAACACCGTAGCAAGTGAATACAGATAACCAAAGGGCTTGGGGCCAGTGAATTATTTGCTCAACTCTTATCAAAGGGGGCATTATTCAGGGTTATAGGAAATGAAGGTGGAATAAAGGTTGAAAATCCCACAGGCAGGCGCAGATGCATCAACCGGGGAATTTCAAATGCAAGGATAAAAGAGGCTGTAATAAAGACTAGTTAAGTTCTTAACCATTATTTACATCAGCTGATCCTGAGGTAAGAATAGAGATTCTAGTTTCGCCCAGTAAGTCGCCATTGGTCAACAAATCCTTTATCAAATTCTTATTTTTTGGGTACCACATGATATTTTGCACTGTCTGTTTCGATTTCTTTTTTGAGAAATGTGTTTTGTCTTTGAGTATTTTTCGTAACTGTCATCACCTATTTAGGTTTTCTTGAACTTATGAAAACCCATAATTAAAATAAATTAACACCTGAATAAAATTGAGAGCCAAAAACTTCACCGAACGTGCTCAGGGTCGACATTGGAAGGAATTCAAAGAAGGAAAAAGAACCATTCGTAAAACCTCAGTTGTCAAGCGTTGATCTCCATCATCATAGACAAAAGGAAGTTTTGGTTTGCGTATAAATATATCATCGATAGTCGATCTCTATCATCATCGGTAAAAGACGGGGGGGGGGAGACAGGCTCTAATGAAGAACGAAAATACATTGTCGATAGACAATTCCCAACGCGCTTTATCGGAATTAGGGAAAACCTAGAAGGATCACTACAATGATTCTGACCATGATAAAAGTTATCCCCGATCGTTGATCCCCGATACATCTTCAACATCGGGACTTTTTCAAGGGAGTCAATATGAAATCACTTCAATAGGTTTATCGTCGATCGCCGACCTTGAATAATTTTTAGGCATCGAAAAGATAAGGTTTATTTTAGAACGAATAACTTAAGTAAAGTCTTGAATCCGATTAATAAATGCAAATTAATTCACCGGTCTTCAACGCCACGTGTCTTTACATGGTAGGAGGATAGTATGACCCATTTTATCCCAAGTCATTCTTCGTTCCCTAGGTCCGAGTCACACCTCTGAGTCAACTTCTCCATGACATCATTGTACGGTAAGATCAATCGGTGTCAAAGATTTTGTAGGAGGACATCAATGAAAATGTTCATAGCAAATCCCTGATCCTCGATCCAGCCACTGAGAGAGCAACACGATGGGACATTTTAGCATTAGATACGATCATATTTTGAGCATTTAAGAAAATAATTAATACCCGATATTTCATTATTTTCTACCTCATGCGCTAATCAAAACAACTGTATAAAATCACCAATAGACCACATCAGCACCCGCGGCTTTGTTGTCAACTCATGATGAATTTAAGTTCTAGAGATTTGGCGGTAGATTTATTGAAAAATCAATCATAACCCGAATTGAATGGTTGATGTGAAACGGTAAGATATTTTTGTTTAAAACCCCTTAAGTTGTTGTGGACGAAGTTGTTCTGCATGCAAGGAAATAACAGAGCATCCGAAGGATCAAGATGAGTAACTCGAAGGCTGAAAAGACCCCATGAGAATCAAATTAACCAGGTTTTAACAAGCTTCACAGGTATGTATCCAAGTCTGTAAATTCGTTGGCTATAATTTATATTTGTTTATCCGGGTTTTTACACAGTTGCTAAATTCCTGTTTGAGTTGTACGAATGATGCTGCTAAGAAATCCAACCACCAGATGCTTGTTTTCCCTTGACCAAGTTTTGGATAACCTTGGTCATGTTTGACAAATTTTTGGGACTTCGATAGACTAGTTGCAGACGATGCACCCAGGCGAAGCGAAGATTGAGGGATCTCACTGCCTTTTGCAGGATTTTTGGTTGTTAGGGTTTATTTAACAGGTATGGGATTTCGGCCCATGGGTCTTACCCATGTTTAGTCCCCTTTTGTAATTTATAAATGAATATCTAGGTGATGTAAGAAGGATTCAATTGTATGCTATAAATTGATGTCTAAGTGCTAAAGTAAAACAGAAATAGGATTTGTGCATACTGTGTGTTGAGAACTTGCAGAGCTAAGTGCAAGTGATTGTAAGAAGGGTCGATGCAGTGCAAATCTCGGGGAAGGATCATATGGCGAGGTGCGCATAGATCTCCTATCCCATGAGGAGTTGGTTTTGTGGCTCTGTGCATGTAAGAAGATTGGAAGAAGATAATAAAGAAGAAGAAGAGTTGGTGGACGTTGGTGCAGGCACAAACCCAGGGTTCAACACTACAACAACACACCAACAAATCCCTAACTATCGACCCTTTCGGAAACACCTGCGAAGCAGATGAATTTTCACCCGAGGTAGAGGTAGGGGTGGTTGCAAGACTCAGGTGTATGCAACCTTAGTTGGGACAGAGATCTGTGATTGTACTACTTAATAAAGCACTTAGCACCATCAGTTCCTCAATATGCAATAAATATCCACGTCACTAATAAAACAGGGCTTCACAACATCCACACTAATCTAATGTATTTAAGCACTTATCATAGGTAAATAGATCAAATCGAGCAGATTAAGCTCTAAGCATGGACATATAGATCATATCTAACATTCTCTCGTATCATAAGCACAAAGCATGAGTAGATCTATCTAAACATATCAAAGTACTTAGCAAATAACATGTGAACACATCAAGACAAGGCACAAAGTAGCATAACACAGTATTTACGTGGTTCACCCCCACCCTAGGGATACATCCACCAACTCTTCTTCTTTATTGTCTTCAGTCAATCGGTTACAAGCACAAAGCCTCAAAAACCTACTCCGCATAGGACAAATATCTGTGCAACTCGCTAGATCCTTCTTACTTGTGTTACAACACAGAGCCTTCCACCGTCTGTTACAAACACTTAAACTTGGTTGTGAAAGTCTCTCGCAGTAGGCACAGAGCCCTTACAATCCACACTAGAACTTAGCTACTAGCACTTAGCACAACCAGTCTCACATCGCATAGATGAATTTCTTCTTCTATCTATCCTAGGAATCTATTTATATATTACAAAATAGGCCTAAACATGGGTAAAACCATGGGCCGACATCCCAATCCCATTACATAATCCCAAAAACCCAAAAAGGACCCAAAAAGGGGCCAGGATCCCATGATTTATGCTTCGTCTTCTGCTCCTCCTTTGACAGGCTGTCAAAGTCCCAAAATAGGTCAACGTGACCAAGAATATCCCATAACTTGATCAAGGGCGAATAGGCCCCCAACACTCACCTGTGACTCATCCCAAGTCACTTTGGTCTGATCCGTTCTGCTTCGAATGCCTCACGTTTGGCTCAATATGCTTAGACTTGCTGCTTTGCTATGGCCTCTTTCTCATTGAACTCCTGGATCACCGTGTCATTCACTGGCCCTTCTAGGCATTGTTCTAC
>JASDQU010262954.1:0-15516 GCA_032191745.1 Picea mariana | reverse complement strand
ATATATATATATATATATATATATATATATATATATCAAAACAATTTGAAAATTACACATACAAAAATGAAATTTAAACATAAAGATTCATATTTTGTAAGAAACTAGAAGATTTACATGATACAAAACTTTAAACATGTAACATAAATGATAAATCATGATTCATTATAATTTATACTATATACATTCAACAATGTAACATCAATGATGATAAAATGACAAACATTGAAGTTTGAACACACAAGAAATTAGAACCAATGGCTGCAACATTCTCATTAAATCATCAAAATCAAAATGTATTACAATGAATAGATACTAGATAGTCATACCGAGTCAGAGTCACTAACACTATAGGCGGGAATGCCAATGGAAAATACAAAATAGATATAGGATAGATACTAGAACCGACATCGTAGATGGAAGAACTGTCAAGACTCAGTAGTACTAGTCCTCCATGATGTAATCATCAATAGCAGTGTCCTCACCACTGCTCTCCTCTCCATCCTCCTCTTCCTCCTTCTCCTCTATATCCAATGCAAGTGTGGATCTGTTGCTTTGGAGGATGACCCCTCAAGAGGATCACCATCATCAAAAGTGACTGGCTCTAGCACTGGATCATTAAGATCCAAGTTGGCTAATGCCAACTCAACACTGTTGTCTAAACCCATATGATCAGGAAACACAGGACACACATCAAGAAACACGTGTCACTAAATCGGGACACTATCCAAATTCGTRTCCGACACGAATTTGGGTCGTGTCACGTGTGAAGAACACGACCCAAATTCGTGTCCCCACGCAGGATTCAAGACACGGGAGGCATTTTGAATGAATCATGTTTCATATTATATATGCCTATATGCATATGTTCTGTTATGATTGTACTAATCTTTGTGTTGTATGCAACCAGTGATTTGGAGGATTATTATAGTTGTTATTGTCTGTCTAGGAGAACTCGAAGTTGGGACACTGAAGAAAGAACCATGGAGCATAAATTATGATGCTCCTGACTATCTAGGAGAAGTCAGGGTTGAATTCTGAAAATAAGAACCATTAAGGGTAACTTGTGAAATTAAGAATTATGATTTGGATGTTGTTATATATTTGTGTAGATCTACTTGATGTGTTTGTGTGATTCATACATGTGTAGGAGATAAGGCAAATCCTTGCTAGCTCGCCAACATATGGGTGTGGAATATGACCAGGAGGCTTTGGCTTTGTTGCACGAGGATGAACAGAGGTGCTTCAACTTGCCTATTCAGTCCAGAGAGAGATAGACAAGAATTATGTGGTATAAGGAAGTCAGGTAGACGGGCAAAACCAATTTATCCAGGAGTGGAGGTAACATTCCTACTCTGAGTAGATTTGTCATGGGAGGTAACATGCTTCATGGTTATGATCGGGGGGCATGCAGTAAGGGAAGGGAAGTTCTTACTCCCCAATAGCTAAACATTCCAATAAGTGAACCCTTGATTATATTAGTTTACCGTAAAAATTACCCACTTTTAGGAGGTTACTTGAAATCTATGTTACCGGATCCGCAGGGTCTGGATGGTGGATCCATGGATCCCCGTTTCAGATCCGGATACAGATCCGCCTGGGATCCACCAACACCACGCATCCTCTGTCGCCGGAAACAGATCCGTGAGGGTTGAAACGGATCCTTCGATTTGCACGCGGATCCCGTACACTAGAAAATGCATTTCAATCGAGCAGACCCTGCATGCACGAATACCAAAGATAAGCACGCACGGATACCAAAAATAATTAATGTCATTTTAGGTTTTCAAGTTTTTTTTCAGGGTTGTAGCATTCCGAATTATTTTATAAGCATGCCTAACCCCCGAATTCATATTTTTTTATTTTTTTACAAGTTCACTATTTATCATATTTAAATTTAAACAAGATATATCATATTACTTGTATATTAATATATTACGGCTTTAAATTTTAAATATATCATGTTGATATTATATTAGTATTTATTTAAATATGATAGAATATATATGATATTATTTATTTAAATATGGTATTATATATATATATATATATATATTGTTTTTATTAAAATAGTTTCAAAGGAATATTAAAATAGCTAGATATCGTAATAGTTAGAATATTAGAATCACAACATTAGAATATTTAGATTATATTAACTTAACATAGATTCTAATATTTTGTAACTACTTTCTATTAATTTTCAACAAAGAAACCTTTCATATTATTATTATTAACTTCTAATAAATATATTAATTTCTAATGTATTATGTATACATAATTCTTATTAACTTAATAATAAATATGTATACTAATTCTAAATTTCTAATAGTTTCTAATGTTGTGATTCATCAATGGTTTTGATTCTGAACTTCTAATGTTTTTTTAAATTTAAAAAATATGATTATCTATTTTTGTACTTGACGTATCCTCGCCGTATCTGGATCCTAGCTTTTCAAAAATCTAGCAGATCTGTATCCAGATCCGTTTCCGTATCCTGGTAACTTAGCTTGAAATTAATTATTAAAAAAAATTCTAAATGAGACACAGAGGGTGATTATTCACCCAATTTCAAATAAAAATAAAAAGAGAAAAATGTGCGAGTGCCCACTAGGTGGTGTATATTTGATAATAAAGAAATTAGAAAATGGATATTTCTGCATGTGGTTAAGGTGGCAAGCCTCTTAAAGCCTATACATACAAGGGGTATTCATAAGATCCAGAGGGGAACCTGAACTGTAACGAAATGCAGCTAGAATTCTGTCAGAAGCCAATTATATTGTTTAGAAGGAATGAACAAAAATCTTTTTGCAGTAATGGGTTTGTGATATATGTAGTATTTATTTGTTCATGGGTATAGATTAGAGTTCAATTGTTAGTTGCACAAATGGCATTTTTTTATGGTTAATCAGTGAATAAATATGCATGTAAGGAACACTGTTTGATTCCTGTGAGTACTTTGAATGCAGTGGCTAGTAGTGCTTGTTATTCTTGTTATAATAGGCTTATGTTGACAGATTATCCCTGTTTGGCACCTTTGAATTGAACAGAACCTGGTTTATAACCTGAGTTATATGTCAGCGATGGAATACAAAACTTGCTAAAGGTTGTAAATCAATGTTTATTATGAAAAGAATCGATATGATGCCTTGTCATGCTTGTGAAAGCAATTATTTTCCTTGAGATGAACTCATAAACAGGGAAGTTAGTTGCTTGTATTTCAAGGTTAAGGGTATGCTAGTTAAATTGAACACTAGAAGTAGAGTTGCCACTTACCATGTGAACAAGGCTCTATCAATGAAGCAATGAAATATGTTTGTGCTGCTGCCCTCATGGGTTAGTTTTCAGCTATTTTGGCTAATGTACTAGGTTTGAATCGTTGAGTGTTCATAAAATGCTTGAGAAACAAAATGAATGTAAAAACTATGACATAGTTGCATGGACAAATACCAGAAAGAGAACCTCATGGGAAATGAGTGGGTCTGAGAGGATTTATTAATATGTTGACTAATTTTACACATAGTACAATTAGAGTTGGTTAACGTAAATGTGGATCTCATTGGAAATGAGTATGATCTTGTAATAAATTATGGGTATTGGATGTTGACATATTGAAAATTTCTTATCTTGGTTTTGTTGTAAAAAAAAAGTCCTTTCTTTGGGTTAGTCATGTTGATTTGTTGGTTTTAGTTGACTTAGTGCTATGAGGCACTACATTTGGTATCAAGCCGAGTTACAATGCTACGGCCTACTAGCTCCACACACTTGGTGGTAGTCTCGATGATGCATGGTGAATGTTGTATGTTGTTGAATGCTTCTTATGTTTGGGTCAATGTGGTAAGGACATGGAGAAGGAATGATCCTTTGTCTTCCTTTTAAGCTTATGGAAGCCAATGGATTTCTTATTTAGTTAATCTTCATCAAGAAGTTGCAAAGGCAAAGTACAACCCTGTTAGGGCAAGATTTTGAGTGAAGGATTCCATACTTGCCTACAATCTATTGCCAAAGTACGACCAAAGATGTTTAGTTTCGAAAGCAGAGTTCTTATTCACATACCTAAATGGAATGATGTTTTCAATTCAAAATAGGGTAAAGTTAGCATTGAAATTTAGTTTTTGATAGATATCCTAGTCGATGGCAAGTCTGCACCTTAATCCTTGTTATTGGTGAATACGAATAATTTCCCCATCTCATGGTCTGGTGTTGATAAAGATTCCGTTAATGTCCTCGAAGTCTAGGTTAATTTTCTCTTTGATAAACTAATCCACAAGCACGTGTTCAGTCTAAGTAGAATGATTGTCTTATGCATGTTACTTGTTGAAAGTTAGATTGCCTAAATCAAATAATACTTCGAAGTGAAATATATTGTATATCTGCATTTTTATTGCAAGCAAGACGAGTGTTTGACTCTATCTTGTGTATTTCTCTATTTGGTTGAGTGCATGGTTTTCTAAACAGAGGATCTCAATGACAAGTATAAAATTACGGGGAGAAGCACATGAATGTGCTTGGGAAACAATGAACAAATACAAGGATAAAATATTTGATGCTTAGGTATTAAGCCTAAATTAAAACAAAGAAGCATGTTGAATAAGTTTCATTGTAAGTGTTGGATTTCGGTGTTAGAAAGATAGAGAAAATATAGCTGAACCAAATGAATGTTGGGAAGAAACCCACTTGATAAACATTAAAAGTATGTAAACTGAATTAATTGCTCATATAACTCAATTCAAAATTTTCTTACTTAAGGCTAACACTAGTTCAATGTGATTCATTTTATATTAACCCCAGTGTGTTTGTGCAAAGCTAATCAATTTGTTTTAGTGTGATGCCATCATGGGCAACAGATGCTTGGAGAAACTCCTAGTTGTGCGAGAATAAGTTATTGTCCTGTTCCCCACCATCTTGTTGGGCACCTGCTTGAGATTTTGAGAGTCAAAGATCAGGGAATACTACAGAGGAGAAGTGGTCTGAGACATCAGAAGCATTATTGCAGTTTTACATGGCCTGCAGTAGTCCACTTCCTGTAGATCACTGTGGATGTGTGGACATCTCTTCGTGATTTTGTGATTGGACTTGTTGCCTTAGACACAAATATATTTCAAATTCCATGCGCTGATTGGACTACATTCAGGGTAAGGTGGACTTCAGCCCAGTTTTGTGAAGACAATCAGATTATGATGACAGTATTGGAGCTGATGTGAAGCAGTAAAAAGTTTTCCAATTTGCTACATGAGATAGCAAGCAAAAGCGTGGCTGCCACATTTCAGAAGCAGTAGTCGGATCTACTGTATGTCTGTGTGCACTGAAATGACCTTTTTCCCAAATGAGCCAACCTGATTTGGGTTTGAATAGCAGGTCTGACCTATAGTTAAATTTACAATTTGTTTTTGGTACTGGAAAATGTGGAGCCAACTTTATGAACCTTGATGATGAAAATGACTTTGGGTACACGCACCCTAGGAAGAAGGGCATGTCGACCCACTTGTCTACATAAAGGTGGATTTGAGAAATGATTCACATGGTGTATACACACTTGGGGAACCTTTTGAAGCCACACAGTCCCCTTTGGAACCCACAATTTCACTTTGGATGGTGCTCAAGTGGCATACATGTCCACATATATGAAAGAAGACTTTGGGGTTTATGCCCACTTCGAAACCCCACTTGGAGGGTGACATGGACGCTAGAGCATGTAGTTGAAGCCATTTGCAATTTTGCCCACCTTGGAATGTTGGGAGATTGTGTTTGCTGATTTAGTGGAGAAAGAGGAGCATTGAAGAGCCTTTGGAGGCTGGGCGTTGCACCAACACTCCACGTTTCTCCTTCATTTATGGGAATTGGTCACCATTGGGGGGGTTTCTGCCCCTTAATTTTGCACGTGGCATGAATGCCCCAAAATTGAATTATTTTAGGATTATTTAATTGTTGAAGAGGGACTTTTGCCCCTCCATAGGCTAGAATAGGGAATTTTAGCTTAGAAAATAATATTTTATTGTAAGAGGAAGTTGAGCCTTTCCCTCTCTAAATAGAGAGGCATTTCCTCTCATTTGATCATAACAACTTGAGGGATAAATCCCTTAGGAGGTCTGAAATTTCTGAAAAAAAATTTGGAGCATTTGGGTCTTGAAATTGTGCTTTGGATGGAGGATTGAAGAATTTTGTTGATGAGATCATCTGTGAATGATTTTCTTGTCTTTGGTGAATGATCTATGAAGCTAGGGTTTCTTCATGAATAATGACATGATTGAGTAAGTGTTCTTCTTCAAGTTTAAGTGTTGGCTCATGGTAAATTATGGTGGATGCTCTATTAGATGGTTAATAGTTGCATTGTATCTTGTATCCTTGGCTCATTTTGTTGTAAACCCTAGGGAAGGAAGATTGTTTATCCCTTCCCTTACTTCATTCATCTTAAACGTTGTTGAAGCGTCTAAGACCTAGCCTAGGGATTAAGATTGTTTATCCCCCTAGACTGTGTCTTGGCTAGTTTCTAGACCTAGGGATTAAGAATGTTTATCCCCCTACGGCTTGACCTAGTTTCCTTTTGATCTTGTGCTTGAAATCAAAGAAAACATAAGACGACATTAGGGGTTGTGAGGGTACATCCCCCTAACTCGTTTTCCTAAAGGGTCATACCTAGGGATTGTGAGAATACATCCCCCTAGGGTCAATCCTTAAGTTTTCTTTGTTGTCGATCCTCCATTGAAGCTACCATTGCATTGACCCCATTGCCCAATGAAAAGACATTGACCTTAAACTACTTTCTTTTATACTCTAAAGCTACCCAAAACCATTTTTACTAGACTTCACTCTCCACATCATCTCGAGTTGGAAGGGGCTTTGGAAGAGGCAGAGGATCGTTGGTATGTCATAACTGTCAACAACCAGGACACTATGCACGAGAATGTCCACTTCCACCTACGACATGTATGTATTGTCATGCATCAGATCATGACACAGATGACTATCCGACACTATTGGGGAATATCCAGGAGAAGAAGAATCAGAATAATCAGAATGTATAGTGGATATCTACAGAAGCTAGAGAGGATGGAAGAAATATCAACATAGTCACGCGCGGAGGAGATAAAATAGGACCTGACGCAGTAAGACAAGATCCAGCACAACACCAATGGGTGAAGAAGAATGTCGAACCACAGAAGAAGTTTGATGCCCAGAACGAAAAGGAGACATTCAAGCAAGCCAGACAAGAATTCTTGAAGCTAGATATTGCATCTACATCAACTGCGCAGCATACTCAGGACGTACCAATGTACAAAATGCCTTCATCGCTGGACCACACTAATGAAGAACAACCTTTCGAACAAGTAAGTACCATAAAGGCTTTTCTACAATCTTGTGTTAAACTACTAAATGATCCATCATCTGTTAAAGTATTACAAAATATGGTAGAAAGATGTAACACAAAAGTAGAGGGGAAGCTAGAGAAGAAAACGGTTAATCATTTGCATATAAGGAGGACAAGCAGAGAATTCAGACTGAATGCCAACATTGGAGATTTCAACATGGGGGATATTATACTGGATTTAGGCTCTGAAGTAAATGTGTTACCCAAGAAGACATGGCAATGTATGGGAGAACCCACATTAGGATATTCACCTATTCAGCTGAAGCTAGCAAACCAACGTAGAGTCCTACCAATTGGAAGGATGAAAGGAGTCACAGTCGACTTGGATGGAGTGCACACTAAGGCAGACTTTGAAGTCATAGAAATAGTAGAAGGTACAACACCTTATCTAGCATTGCTTGGACTGGATTGGGCATTTGATAACCAGGCCATAATCAATTTAAAGACAAGAAAGATGACATTCGAGTTAGGAGAATACAGATTTGTTGCACCATTAGACCCTTAAGAAGGAGAAAGGTTTGTAGAACCAACTTGTCTGGAATTAAAAGAGATAAACCAGTTATATAGGACCACCGCACGCGCAGAAGATTATGTTAACCCAACTACAGATGGAGTACTCGGCTGGAGAAGCATCACAACATGTGATTCAAACTTAGATAGAGGGTTGGAGAATTGGCAGCAGAGATTACACGAAGTGTCCACAAGAAGGTGCGCAAGAATAGACTGCGCAGTAAGATGGGTGGGTACAGAAATCATAGAACCCCCTAGTTTCCATGGCATCAACGATTTAGAAGAATTCCTAACAAGATACGAAGATGAGGTGTTAGAAAATCAGAGGTTATTAGCCCTGTACATAGCACTCAAGGAAACACCTGCAAGATGGTGGGGTGCACACAAGGAAACAGTTAAGGACTGGTATCAATGCAAAAACTATTGCGCATCAGATTCGGCGCAGAGCAGAAGAGCAGAATGATACAGAGATATGATGGACAGGGGTCACCAGTGGAACATTTGGAGTAATGAAAAACACTATGGACGATGACACCACCAGAAGAATGGCCTCATCACTTTATTCATACACTATAAGGAATTCCAGAAAACTGGTATCTAGACCAGAAACTGCGTAGAGGCACTGGAGAATGGACAGCATTGCAGAAGAAGTTTGTGGTAACCTTCTCATTTGAACATGAGAATCCCAACATGGATTTAGCACTCAAGCAGATAAGAGGGGTAATATTCATCCAGGAACCAGAGGTGGAACGCATAACAGAATACCAACAGCAGAATAGACAGACAGTGAAAGAACTATTGTCATGCTATCATGTGCAGGAAGAAGCACCAGATGAAGATGACCCGCGCAATATCCTAATTACAGAAATTGAAGGAGAAAGAGAGGTGGAAGGCCCATCCCTGGAATCAGAAGTATTTGCTGTGCCAGTCAAGGTGAAGAAAGTCAACATTGGGACAACTGATAATCCCAAAATGGCCAGCATTAGAGATTACTGGGATGAACAAACAGCAAAAAGAATAACAGAGTTACTACGCGAGTACAGTGACATGTTCCCAACAACCTTTACAGAGATGAAAGGCATAGCAGGAGAGCTAAGAGAGATGAAGATACCTATCAAACCTGAGGCTAGATCTGTTAGACAGTGACCTTATAGACTGAATCCAATATATAAGCAGAAAGTGAAAGCAGAAATTGACAGAATGTTGGAAGTTGGTATCATAGAACCAGTAGAAGAATCAGAATGGATAAGCCCTATGGTAGTGCAGGAAAAGAAACAAGGAGGGATAAGGATTTGTGTGGATCTAAGGAAACTGAATGATGTTTGCCTACATGACCCTTTTCCCACCCCTTTCACAGATGAGGTATTAAAGAATGTGGGAGGCCAGGAAGCATACTCATTTACAAATGGATTCTCAAGTTACCATTAGATCAAGATAGCTCCAGAAGACAGGTACAAGACTACTTTTGCCACAGAATGGGGCTCCTACCAGTATACAATCATGCCTTTTGGGCTGAAGAATGCACCAGCTATATTTTCAAGGGTAGTAATAGCTACTTTCAAGGAGTTCATACATCATTTTTTGGAAGCGTATCTGGATGATTGGACAGTCTACAGTCTATTGAAAGATCATGTAAAGGTGTTAAGGCTGATGTTGGAAAGATGAAGGCAGTGTCCAATATCATTGAATATCAAGAAGTGCATTTTTGGGACACCTTTTGGAATATTGTTGGGACATATAGTCTGTAAACAAGGGCTATTGGTGGATCCTGCTAAGATTGCAGTCATTGTTAATTTACCACCACCAAAATCAATGCGCCAGTTAAGAGCAACTTTGGGACATACAGGCTACTACAGAAAATTTATAAAAGGGTATGCACAGATCACTGCACCAATGGAGAAACTGTTAAAGAAGGATACTAAATTCTAGTGGAATGATTGTCAACAAGGTTTAGACACCTTGAAAGAGAAGATGGTAACAACACCTATTCTAGTATTCCCAGATTGGGAAAACACATTTCGTGTGCATGTGGATGCATCAGCCATAGCACTTGGAGTTATTCTGGCGCAGCCGGGAGCAAGGGAATTGGACCATCCTATAGCATTTGCAAGCAAAAAACTGTCAGAGTCAAAGCTGAATTACAATACTACAGAAAGAGAAGGCTTAGCAACGGTATATGCACTTCAGAAGTTCAGACAATATTTACTTGGAAAACACTTTAAAATGTTTACAGACCATTCAGCCCTCAAATACCTAGTCAACAAGCCAGTGTTGGGGGGGGAGGATCTATAGATGGTTACTATTGTTTCAGGAATTTGATTTTGAAATGATAGTCAAATCAGGGAAGTTGAATGCAAAACCTGATCACCTGTCAAGAATCACCAATGGCGAGGAACCTACAAATTTAGAGGACAACTTCCCTAATGCGCAGCTATTTTCAGTCCAAGTAGTTGATGAATATTTTGCTGACATCATTGAATTCTTAAGTACAAGGACTGTGCCACAAGATTTTAACATTGCGCAGAAGAAAAATCTAGTAGTCAAAGCTGCAAACTATCAATTGACTGCAGGACACTTGTACAAGATGGGCACAGACAACATTCTGAGAAGATGTGTATTAGAACATGAAAAACCTAGAATTTTGGCAGAGGCTCATGAGGGAATAGCTGGAGGACATTATGCAAGAAAAGCTATCACGCAGAAGGTGTTGCGCGCAGGACTATGGTGGTCGACCATTCACAAAGATGCTAAGGATTATTGCCAGCGATGTGATGTATGTCAAAGGGTTGGTAAACCTAATAGAAGGGATGAGATGCCCCTAAGGCCACAAGTAACCTTGCGAGTATTTGACAAATGGGCAATAGACTTTGTGGGACCAATTAACCCACTAGCAAAAAGGTCAGGAGCAAGGTATATCATTACTACGACAAAATACTTAACAAGATGGGCAAAAGCAACACCAGTAAAAGATTGCAACGTCGAGACAACAACACATTTCCTGTTTGAGCAAGTGATCACTAGATTTGGATGCCTAAGGATTTTGACGAGTGACCAAGGTACTCACTTTATCAACAGTACTATCAAGGCTATGACTAAGGGATTTGAAGTCTACTATCAGGAGAGTACACCATACCACCCTCAAGCAAATGGAACAGTGGAAGCCTTTAATAAGATCCTAGAGAATGCCTAGACAAATATCTGCAATGTTAATAGGGACGATTGGGACTTGAAGATAGCAGTAGTATTATGGGCATACAGAACTACATGCAAAAAATTGACAGGACAGACATCATTCAGGTTAGTGTATGAACAAGAAGCAGTGGTGTCGTTAGAATTCATGGTACCCAGTCTGCGCGTCGCAACAATTACCAACATGATAGAACAAGGCGCAGTAAAAGTAAGGCTAAGTCAGTTGATGGAGATGGAAGAAGATAGGATTCTAGCAGGATTTCACCAAGAAGTAGATAAATCTTGGCACAACAGACACATCAAGAGGAAGAGTTTCAAGGACGGAGACCTAGTCTTGGTATATGACAGTAAATTTCTTCAGCATCCAGAGAAATTCCGAATGCATTGGCTGGGGCCATACAAAGTGAAGACTGTCACAGATGGGGGATCTGTACAGTTGAAAGATCTGGGAGGCACAAAACTAAAAGGAATGATTAATGGGAGTCGATTGAAGTTGTACAAGGACAGTCGACCTCCTAGTACTTAGAAAGTTACAGCACAGTAAGAAAATATTACATAGTGTATTATAGTACAAGTTAAGAGAGATAAAGTGAGAAAAATAAATAAAAAGGAGAAAAAGAAGAAAATCCATAAAAAGTAAAAAGGGGATAAAACTACAAACAAATCGGCGGGCATGGAAGGTTTTGATAGAATAGAACTGGTAGAATAAACAGCGTGTTGCAAGAAAACCAGTGATTGAAAACACTGCGTGCAAGAGAGCAGTTAACACGTAGAAAGGCGCAGTGCGCAGGAAACACAGCAAAAAGTGAAAACGTGACAATTGTCAGTGCAGCACAGCTGTCACTTCTTCGTCCCGCTATAAAAACGCAATAAGGGGGGGAAACAACTTAGTTTATTATTTGCTAAAGAGTAGAACGCAAAGCCGAGTGGCAAAGCAAGAGAGGGCGAATTTGTGATAACACCTGGCCATTTAGAAGTCTGCAGTCCAGATTTCATGAACATGTCACCACCGAGAGTTGGAGCGTCGAGCAGAACCAGACAAAACACGCGAAGTAGTACCCGGGTGCCACAAACCAAAACACACGAGATGCCAGCAGTTGTGGATGTGGACGAAATCCACACACCAGAGTATGAGTCGACCACGATGCATGTAGAGGAGCAAAACCTCGCACAGGAGGTCGAGCATCCGAAAGAGGACATCGAAAGAATGGAATCTGACACGTCCAGGGGAAAAGGGATGCATAAAGAAGAACAGGCCACGGGTTCAACTCAAGAGGGCCTCGAACCAGAAGAACAGCAGAGAATAGGGCGCTAGGATATACCAGCAGTTGGGGTATCGTCGCCACAAGGGAAAAAGAAGGCGCGAGAAGGAAAGCAGTGCGTAGGGCGTACAGCGCACACAAGGAGAACTAGCCATAGTAATGTCGAAAATCCCCGAAGGTGTGAAGGTTGATCGTGAAATAGTAGGAGGAGTCGATGGCCTCAAATACTCTGACCATGATGTGTCTGACGCAATAAAATTCCCGGACTTGGCAGCACAAAGTTACCTAGAGAGCAGGGGAGAAGGCCCATTAGGTGCGCCATTGTTGGAGCCTGCGTAGTGGATCCTGGGGTTGTACAATACAGGCATAATGAACTTATTGGATATACCACACTTTCGGCGCGGTAAACACATCAGCGGATGTGTAAAGCATCTATTATCACTGGTGCACGGAGGAATCGTATGGATGGATAGGCCAGTGCCTATTAATGTTGATCTCATTGCAACAATCACAGGGCTACCCACGGATGGGGAGAAGCCAGAACAATACTTGTAGGATAAAACTAAGGCGAAAGCCATTTCGAACGAAATCAAAGCTAAATATGGCACAGAGAGGGGTAACAGGGGAATCAGGATTAGCGACATCAACGATCCTGCGACACGATTTGCAACACGACTGTTAGGTTGCAAGTTAATGCGCAAGTGCAAGAAGGAGGAAGTACCCACAGGAGTAGTAGCAATTGCGGCACAATGCGCGAAGTGGAGCTCGGTGAGTTGGGCCCCATATCTACTAAATTCATTTCTAGAGGACTGCAAGGACACACAAGGCTAGGCCTCTAAGTTCCACTATTCGTGGTTACTCATCCTCATTGCACTCATGGGATGGAAAGAACCCACATACACTCTGTTCTTGCCAAGGACAGGAAAATGTGGAGCAGCATGCTACACATCTCTTCACAGCTCAGCAAATCCGACGAAGAAGAAACTTAATAGTGACGTATTCGCATTATACCTGTTGTCCTCGATATCTAGGGATAACTAGGAGATCATGTCTCGAGGCCCACAGGTCCTAGACATGGAGTACCGAGAGCAGGATTGACCTGAGCATGGCCCTGGAGGGCCCATCCTTCTTCTTCGCCAGACTTGTCCTGTTAGCAGCAACAGCTTCCATCACCATCGGCTTGGACATGCATCAGAGAAGACTCTTGCTCCATGAGGTAATTGGTCCAAGGATCATGGTATGTGTCATGTTTGATCGTTATAACCTTCTTATATATGCATCAGGTTCCTTACATTTCTGATAACTGCTTGGATCTTACATTAATCCACTCGACCATTGATTGGAGGGATTAACGGGGTTACCTAGCAAGCTTTTGTTCATGGGTTTTGGTTAGCCACCAGGGGGGATTTGCAAAGCCATCGTCCGCTCCCACCATTCTATCATTTTACATCTTATCTCCCACACATCCATCCCATTCCCCTAGTCCAGCCATTAGGATGACCTTTTGAGGGTTACACTTTGTCCTGTGGGAAGAAGGGGCTAAAGGCCCAGGGGGTAAAAGCAGCTGGTAAAAAATAAAAGCCATAAGAAATGAAACCTAGAGATGCTTCGCCCAGGGATCCCCGAGAAGGCAATAAAAGGCCCCTCGATAAGAAACTAAAGGGACCCTAAGAAAAACAATAAAACAAGACCTAACCAAGAGGATGGAAGGTCTCATCACGAGCCGGCCCATTATGTTCATTGCCATTATCTGGTCACCACGCCAGGGCAATGACCTTTGGTTGCATGGCCAAGGGAAAGGGGGTCTCATCACGAGCCAGCCTTATCATTTCTACAAAAATACCAGTGGGTAACACTGTCAGCTCGAGTCACCACGCCAAGGCAGTGTCCTCTGGTCAGGCCTTGAAGTAAAAAAGAAAAGAAAAGCAATAGATAAATAATAAGGCAATAAAGGGGCTTGGAAAAAATGCATCCATGACGGGTACAGCTCACCTCCTACAAAAGGGACCCACGGACAACACCTACCCCTGGTCTTACTATGACTGGACATCCCTAGACCATACCACTTCATGTACATGGCTTGAATGGTCCTCTATGGAAACTTTCATTTTCTTATGGATATTAGCCCAATAGGTTATTCTGTTTGTTTCTTCAACTTTGTATAGTAGATATGTGTAATGTCTTTGAGCTATTAGATGATATGTTAGGGATTTCATGCATGTATTTGATAAATTTAATGATGAAATATGATTGACATTGCTATGATCCCGAGGACTGATGAGCCCATGGAGGGCGTAGTTTTCGATGTGCAGGACCATACCAGGCGGACAGGTACCAGTGGACCAGTACACATGGGGATATGATTAGCTCGGACCTCCATGGGGTTGAAGAGCCCATCAGATGGTTGCTGGGATGGCAGAGACAGGACGATGTTATGATGAGAATTTGCACGAGAAGACAAAAGGACGTTCCACCAGGACACTTTGGCAGAGCCTGGCCTAGGGGGAATCACCCACTGCAGATAGGACGTTTGCCTTTGATGGACAAGACGTCACCTGAGGGAGCTGGACGTTGTCTGGAGCGTGTGGCAGTGTGTTGGGGTCATTTGGCACATGTGGCAGCTTGGAGGAGCCCTAGAAGGGCCAACTTTTTGGTCTCTGGATGCTGTGTCTGCCCAAAAAGGGCCAACGTCTCCCTCAGAAGGGCCTGACGTCCCTCTTTTTGCTCATATTATGTCATCTTTTTAGCATTTAATGTAAAAACAGTGTAAATCTTATTGTCAGCCTTGTCGGTTGTTTTGATGACCTAAAATTTAATTAAAAGGTCATTGATTGGTATAAATAGAGGACGTTGCCTCTCATTTTAAACATAACATAACTCACTCTCTTGTGAGAGATCTACTTTTAGTCTTTTGTCTTGGTATTTTTCTCTTGGAAGTGAGGCGCAACTCTTGTGGAGGATTCTTCTTGGCATTTTTATGGTGTTTCTCTCATTGGAAGGTTTACAACTAGGGCATGATGAGCATTCTTCATGATTTGTAAGTGTATTTTTCATGCAAAACTTCTTGAATGAATGGTTGTAGGTTTAATCTCTTACATTTGCTATTACATTGCTATTATATTGCTTAATCTTGAAACCCTAGGTAGCAAGCACACAAGTAGGTCCTTGCTATATGTCCCCATGCTAGAG
>JASDQU010262953.1:0-15517 GCA_032191745.1 Picea mariana | reverse complement strand
ATCTAAGAATCACAACCAAGCAAACAGGACCTTCTTTTGATGACCATACTAGTTGGTGATGAAATCCAACTTCGCGTGATCAAGTCCAGAAGGGGTGGGGATAGGGTGGAACAGTTACAATGGCGAGATGCTTAACGGACTTACGCCTTGGTGCAAGCTTCCACGCAGTAATTATGGATTTACCCTCCAAGGAGCCCGAGTGAGTTTGACCAATGTCTTCTCCAGGTACAGTGAGACTTCCCGTCACCGTCACCTTGTGTAAGAACCTAAATATTATGGCCACTAAGGTTACCAATTCGCAGTCAGCCCCTGGGTGGGAATAGTCGACAGTTCAATCCGAACGTACGGGCAGGGTATCAAGCCCGAAACCAGCTAAGAAGCTTCCACGCAGTAATTGTGGATTTACCTCAAAGTGATCCCCATAATACGATCCTTCCACCACAAACAGTTAAACCATNGTTTTGACAACTTTGGAGAGTTATGCTCACAGCCTAATCCAAAGTACTACACCTATTCTATTGTTGGTGGAGGATTCTAGCAAAGAAAAAGTTCTAGATAAATTTTAATTTGCGTTGATTTTAATGGATGTTCTTTACGCAAAGGGGGTGCATGGAAGTGAAACGAATGGAATTTATGACTCAGACCCAAAGAATGCATCGAACATGATAAACAGTCATTTTCTTTCGATGAACATCTAGCTAAGAGAGAGAGAGAGTTCTTTCACTAACAAGCACAACTACGGAATGCTCTTAAACAAATTTTTTTCTCAATCAAACCCTAATGTGATGCAAGCTTTCAAATGCCTTCTAATATGTTCAATCAATCATGAAGATATATTTATTGTTCGCGTATGGATGATGGTCAATACAATCACAATGCTTATCTTTGCTAATTATCTTCTTGGTATGAATGAAAACCAAACTAGCATAAGAAAGAGAAACACAAACAATACACCCTTCGTATCAATCAAAACAAAAAGCGAAAAAGATGAAACAATCAAAGAGAAAAACAAAATTTTACACCCAAAAAGAAAAAATTGAAGGATAAGGACCTTGACTCGAAGCGAGATGAAGAGGTCTATAGGCCTTTGATGACCTTCACCAAGGTTTTTTTACTCAACTGATGAGGAGAGAGGAACAATGCATAAATCTCAAATTTCACTCAACAGGGAAAACCTAAAAAATAGTGAAGGAGGCTGCAAGATCCAATCAACAAGATGTTTATCTTTCAAAAAGATAGATGTTAATGCTAAAAGGGAAGACAAATTGACTCACTAAATCACTCAGCAGAAGAACACAGAGGCAAAAATCCAAAAAAAATGCAAATTTTGAAGTTTTCTGGGCCAAAGGAGGCTGGCGCTCTGTTGCCAAGGGCAAAGAGCGTTATAGAACTCTGTGTAAGGCTACAAAAAGAACTGGCGCTCTGATAACACTAAGTCAGGGGTGCCAGGGTCTAAAAGTTCCAGAAATGTCAAGAAAATTCAAAAATTGAAGTTTCAACTTGACAAAGATGTTGAGTATGATGGGACAAGGAGACAATCAGCTCATGAAACTAATCAAAAAGGGGTAAACCAGGTCTGAAACAATCAAAGGGCGGAACAAGGTCAATGAGGATAAAAAACCAAAACAAGAGGTTTCGATTTGAGGCTATCTCCCCAGTGGAGTTGCCAGTTTCTGTTGTAGGAAAATCTGCCTGCGGACAAGTAGATCAACCTCTAGAGCTTGACCTTAACCCTAGACAGAAAAATGCTTAACGTGGACACTGAATTTCTTTCAAATCCATCTAAACTAATGCATGAGAAGGGAGGATAACAGAAGTACCTTTTAATCGACGTTTGTCCCTGCACGCTCCGAGTTGCGCTCCAATCCTTTTGCTCCTCACCGAGGTCTGTGGACAAAACAAGATACGACCACTTCCTACTCTATTGACATTAGCTTGAAAATAGATCTATCAATAAATGATAAGTTCATATGATATCAGACACAAACTAGAAAGAAACAGGCCAAGCGTGTCATATTAATGAGAATAACGACAGCAGTACTTGCAATCGTAGATGCGAATGCGACAGCTTCATCAAGTCCTCTTCGTCCAACCCTTGCCTAAAAGATCCACAACCTGGATAACAGCAGCTTCACTGATCACTTTGCTTTGGCTGACTATCAGTTTCCTCCAAGATCATAAGTTTCATATGTTCAATTCTTCCTTCCCTAATTATCAGCTCCAGTACCACTTATGCGATCATAAGTTTGGGGTAATTCTCCCTTTTGCAGTCCCACTTATGAGATCATAAGTTTGACATTCTCTATTTTGCAGTCCATACCACTCATGAGATCATAAGTTTGGTATGATTTTCTCTTTCCATTCCTCTTTCACCATTAGAAATCTTGCTTATATAGCCTTGGAGAGGCTCAACAATCTTGAGATATCTTTGGGGAAGGTGAGGATTTTCCTCCTTTAGTTGAGGATCTGCCCAAAGATCATGGCTGGACTAGGGATTCGAATCCAAATGCCTTCCAAGAATGAAAATATGCTTCCCCCATTCGTCTCAACAGCTTAACAACTTCCCAGAATAGGTAGCGCTCCCTCAAAAGGGCTATCAGAACGTTGTAGCGCTCCCTGAAAAGGTTAAGGGAAGCGCCAGCGCTTCAAAATCTATAGTGCTCCCTTAAAAGGGCCAGGGGAGCGTTATAACGCTCCCTGACAGTGTATTGGGGAGTGTCGGCGCTCCGAGATAGTGTAAGGGGGAGCGCTCCTCTCCAAAAACTCAGTTTTTGAGGTGCTTTCATATGGCAAAAGGTTTGCAAGCCTGCTGACTCATTTCTCCTCTTCCAAATCAAATGTTTGAGGTGTTTCAAGTGTCCTTATCATGTCATTATGGGTACGACATAGGAATTATGGCAGTATTCTTTGCTTGACACTTGTGACACTTGTGAGCAACATACAACACTTGCGACCTTGTGAGAAAAATGCGACACTTGCAACACTTGTAATGATGACACTTGCGAAAGCTATAGGGAAGATGCGACACTTACGATAATTGACAGGGACAATGCGATACTTAGTAATTTTGACGTGTAACAATAGGCCTCACCCTAATCCCAAGGAAAAATCAGTTAATGAGAAAAGGACTAATGGTTGAAAAACCAACTACCCCAGTGAATGAAAGCATGGAGGGTCTAGCTGAGGAGATAGAAAACTATCAGACCGAAGTACCATAGAACACAGTTTTCCTGCAGGTCCAGGCCCAGATTGACCTGAGTCCCTTATGAAATAAGGAACATCACAGTTCCAGAACCTCCTTGGGGAAAAAGGAGATGACATGCAAGAGAAGAAAATATAGACCATTCAAAGGAAGGGAGGGGCGCATGAGGCTCTCAAACTCGGAAGAAGAAAAAAAAGACTAAGTAGTTTTGGTTACTCGAGAGAACAAGAGAAAGAATTTCTGAGAGTTTGCAAAAAACATGACTTAAGCAGAAGGACATGATCTTGATGCTGAGGGAGCATCTACTAAACCTCATAGAGGTTGAGGCAAAGAAAGGTTATCTGAGAAATTGGAAAATTTTCGTAGTGATATCATGGATTGGCACGGGGGTGGCTAGAGTGTTAAGAATGAATTCCTCAGAGCCTACGGTTGGCTGGAAAGATGAACACCCATAGTCAATTGATTGGTGATCGACTATAATAGATAAGTAATTTATATACCTTGTGTATTAGAATTCAATTGATGGTTGAATGTCTTAAAACCTTACATTGTTTTATCAATCATTATAAATGCTTAATGTTTTTCCGTGAGTCCCTGTATTTGCATGGTCCCTAGTTTCCTCGAATTAGCAGTAAGGGAATAATTATATATGGGTCTTCAAATGAATATAGGAATATTTTACGGTTCCTATACTGGTCGAGAAATATCTTTCCCCATTTTAGAACTTAAGTTTTGTGAATGGAAGGTGCTCCCTTCAAACCAGTCATCCATGAGACCACGAGTTTATGCCCACGACCTTAACCAAATCTTGGCTAAGAATATGAGTGTGGCCTCTAGAGCTCAATAAAATTTCCATATGATCAAGACCTTGGAACCTTCGCTAGGTTCGAAAGGAGCTAAGATATCTTGGATTTGGAACTCTGGGAATCTGCATCTCCAAGGCGAATGAACACTGAAACGTCCAAATGCATCAAAGGTGACCTATCGGACTGGTAACTTGATGGATGAATGGTGGTTGGAGGTCAATTACCCGTTATCGTGGGATTTGTCCCCTTGCTAAACCCCAATCATCTTCTCGGTCGCGAAGAAATGTGAGCCATAGATATGAGGGTATTTGGGATCTCCCCTGACAATTGGATCTACATTGTGCTCATCCCGACGTTGACCACTTCAGGAGAACAAAGGTGTTATAACACCAAAACCTCCAAATATCGGAGTCATGAAGTAATGTGGGTCATCGATCTAAGGATCCTTCAGGACCCCTCTTGACCATTTGATCGTAGGTACGTGCATGTCACGTCGAAAGAATGTAGGGGTCCACATGTCGAAAAACAATGATGCCTTGTGTGGTGGCCTCGTGACATAGTAAATAGGTGTCGATAACTCAAGGCAGGTGCCACACATCTTACCACTGTGTTTCGGGTTGACAGGTGTCCCTCTAGGAGTGGTTGAACATTGAAACCTAGGGACCTTTGAGGTAGAGTTTTGAGTCATTGATCTGGGGAGTTCAATGAGAACCTCTCTAACCACCCGATCAAATAGTGGAAGGTTTTGCATATAGCACTTCGACGAAGTCCTACTCTGGGAGAGAAAGGGTGTTAAACAGTTAGAACCTCTGAATGTCAAACTCGCAAAGTAACGTAGACTGTCAATCCGAGGATGCTTCAAGATCTCTCTCAACCGTTGGATCTAGGTTGTGTTCAGTCTGGCGTTGACCTACTCTGGGGGAAAAAAGAGTGTTAAACAAGCAAAAACCCCGACGAAGTGGCAAAGAAACTAGGACCATTGATCTAAGGATGCATCGGGATACCTCCTGGTTGTTGTATCTAGACTTTGGTCAGCCCGACGTTGACCACTCCGGGAGAAAAAAGGAAATTACNATCTCAGCGATTTCGCAGATAGGAAAGGTTAGAGGCCTCCGGAAGCTTACATCCGTAGTGATGTGGCACACTAACATCATCTAGGGTGAAGTGGACCCATGTTTGGCATGCCACATGTCACCTTGAGTCGTGATTTTATAGGACTTATATGCCAATTGGCATGTGACACATGTCACCCATTGATAGGGCCATGTGTCATCTCTATCCTTTGCCATGTTTCAACCCCTGGTGGTGAAAAGTTGCTTGACCTAATATTTTTGGAACTCCGGGAGACATAGGTTGTTAGAATGTATGCTTCAAAAGGGCTAAAGGTCGGAGCTACATGGAAAGACCTCAAGAGTTCAGAACTCTGGGAGGTTTGGGATGTTAGAATGTATGCTCCAAAATGGTTGAACGTCGGAACTACATGACAGGACCTCAGGAGTTCAGGAGTTTTGTTGGTGTACTCATAACAACATGATGACGAACCTCGCCGAAGGTCGAAGCCACATGGAAAGATTTAGGGACTTTGAGACTCCGAGAATGGTTCAGACATGGATAGGTAGGATGAAGGGTCGAAGGCTCGGTGATCGTGAAGGAGCGGGGAATATCCCCTATAACCGCCTCTCCAACAACCATGTCATTGTTAAGGGATGAAAACCATAGTCAAGTCTGTGCCAGGTGGAATGGTACGAATGAGGCGAAACCATGTGGGTGCCACATGGCCTTTGACCAATGATTCCTAAATAGCTTCAGAAGGGCATAACTTCCAATCCAAAGCTCAGATGTGAGCATTGTAACAATCGTTTGAAATATCTTGACGAGTAGAAGGTGATGGATATCTCGGGAAGAGGATTTGAGATGATGGAGGAAAGACAAATTTTGATGCCCCATCCCTTAAAAATGTACTTAATGGGTTGAATGTGTTACAAATTGGTATCAGAGAAAGCAACAATACTTGGCTTGCTTGGGCTCATGAAAGATTCAAGTAATTATTTTCTTTCTTAGAAAACTCTAAGGGAGAGGGCACCCTGCTCTAGCCTATCTATCAGAGAATGATTCAAACATAGGCTCGGATGGGTCGGGGAACAATCATAAGACTAGTTTACCAAGATTAAGATGAGCATGTTGAGATTATTGTTGTCATACAAACATTGTCTGTCATAAGTTCTTTGAGGAGAAGGATGCAGATTAAAATTCAGTTGGAATTTTACCCAACAATATTGAATTATGATAGACTATGGAAGAAGAACAATATCATTTTCTTTTGGGAAATGATAGCCAATCCTACAAAAGTGGGATTATGCCAAGGGGTATTATTAATAAAACTTGGATGCAAATGGCATAAACTTGTTTTAAGGGATACTTGAGTCTAAAGGGAGAATGGACTGAAGAGCTGGCAGGAAGTGCCTAAAAGTGGGGCTTAATGAAGCCTATGTTAATTAAAAGTGTTGATTAAATGAAGGATTTGGCATTGGGAGTACAATCCTCCATGCCTAAAGACCTTATGGAAGTAGGTGAGATCAACCTACTTGACCTATCATAACTGAAAAGAACTTCCTACTGGGGTAAACCCCCCTTGTAAAATAAAATAATTCATGGAAGAAGTGGAATAACACGAGCAAATTCAAAAGCTCATGGTTGTGCTAAAGCAGTGTAAATATGTATTAGCTAAGGGCATGACTATGCACAGGAATGCAAAGAGGTAAGTAAGTGGAATGTGTCTGCACTCCAGACATGGGTATAATGTTTGGTGCAAGAAAATATGTTGAAATGAATATTGCAAAGATAGAGCATGCATATGACATGCATATATACTTATTATAGTCTACCATTCAATGTAAAATATGGTGATCATATGGTTACTGATGATCTGACTATGGAAGCATAAGTAAAAATTTGACGATGTTGAGTACATAATGCCTTATTAGGATAAGGTGGGAGGATTGATGAAATGTTGATCCTGAATGAGGTAGAAGAAGTGTTGGGGCACTCCTATATGACCAATGGGTCAGGTTGACATCCAAATATGGATGGTAGCCATATGGATATGGCTTGGTACACTCAGATAGCTACAAGAGGGAGTTTAGGAAAATATTCCCTTGTAGATATATGATGACCAAGAGTGGACTGAGGCATGAAGAAGAGACTAGAAATGGTTATCTTAATGGCTTGAGTAATACAATAAATACCCATATGAATTCTAAATTATGTAAGGTTTTTACAATAGAAAGGGAAAAAGTGACCTTTGTTGGTTATTTCCATGTAGAGAGGGCAACATCAGTATGAACTATGACTGTGAGACTAGTCATATGAGTGATTGTAATCTCTCACTAAAGAACACTAATATTAAAACTAAAATATCATTGTGAATGAATGAGGTAAAAAGGGTGCAAGTGATGCACCTACATATATACAAATATATGTATACATTCCTAAAAGTATAATATGACTTCCTGATCAAGTTGGTTGTGAGGCAATATGTGCACTTGTCATATCTGAGCAATGTCATGGATGCATGGTTAACACTATGTTGGAGGGTTTAATTATATTGAGAGAATAATAACTTGAGGAGGATGTATCCCATTTCCTCGGGAAAAAACTAGAATAAATTTTTGAAAGAATAAATGAGTAGGGATGCTTTGTTGTCATGATAAAAGGAAACATGATTATGCCTGTAAGGATTGCATGTGGTTAAGTGCATTATGAATGTAATTTAACATAACAATGAATATGTGTGGATGAACAATATAGATGCATGCTTATATTCCTTATGGAAATATTTGGTACACAGTTGAAGCTAACTCAAGGTTGAGGCCATCACCGATAGTGAAGGATATGCAATAAGGAAGTTTCATACTGAAGGAGTTCCTTGTGAAGGAACTATGTGAAGACTTTGTCAGTAGAACAGAATCCAAACCTTAATGATTGTTGATAATTAAGAAGTGAACTACAATCCTATTTATATAAGAATCATGGATTACATTATAAAACAAGATGTATGAGTGGAAGACTAACAAATGAATGTTGACCATTTTGATAACCGAATGGTAATGTGAATAATGCACAGGTTCATGATTCATCATGAATAAAAGGTTTGTTGTTGTAATATGTTGATTTACCAAGAAGGTTGAGGTGAACCTAACCAAGTCTGCTCAAGGAACAAAGCATGGATCTCACAATAAGAAGTAGATTTCATAAGCAAAGAAGGAGAAAAGGAGGAACACTTTTCTCACACTAAGAAATTTAAATTGTGTAATAAAGTTGTAAGTTTTAGAAGAGCAGTTGTGGTAACAAGTACAGCTGGAAAAAAGGGAAAATGAATAAATAAGCATATTTAAATGAATAGGCTTGGTTAAGCCATGATAAGTAAAGGTAGTGAGGCCTTATAAAATAACTCTGTTGGACTGAAAGTCCAGGGTGATGTAGAAGAAATTGGAGTTGTTGAGAAAGACAATTGCCAATGATGGACAACCTCAAGCAGAGGATAACTATGAGAAGGTTGTTGTTAAGGGATTGTCAAAGGGAATCTAAAATTCCCCGTAAAGCACCACTGATGAGGTAATATCAGAGAGGGTGCTAGCAGCCAGAGCAAGTATAAAAATTTGCATATCTATGTGGCATAAGGTATGAAGGAATTTGGTAGGAATCCCTTCTGAAAATATTTCATTATCATAAAAGATATGCAAATAATTTTTGAGTGGCTGATTGTATGCCATAGCTACCCAAGCAGGGTAAGAATCAGGAAACAAGAATTTGAACAATAGAGAGAGGAAGTCTATGCCAGTCAAGGATTAGTTATAATCCTTCCAAGAAAATGCATGAGTAAGGAGTACCATGGGTACAATAAACAATATAGTGAGATTGGGAATAAAGGTGCTCATAGTTAGCACATTGCATGGAATGCGTTGAGGAAATGCATTTTTACATAAGAGGGTGGACAACGGATTTTCCATTAAGGAAGAAGGACCTTCCAATACTCTACCTTCATTGTAGAGGTGTTAAAGAAAAGAGAATTTTGGGTGGCCATGAGTGTTGTCACTCTGGTTACTATTGAAGGAAGAATACTTGGGTGCATTCAAGAGAAAATTTTAGTTTCATATGTGTTGATTGGGGATCGTGATCATCCTATAGCAAGAAGAACAGTAATGTTGTAAGAGTAAATGAGAATGATTAAACCTTATGGTGAAGAGGTTGGTTGATCTCCAACACCCCATGCTAAAGTGCTTATCATAAGTGTGGAAAACTTGAACCCAATATACAAGGTACATTGAGTATGAGTGTAGCCATGAATAGTGCCACATGGATTAAAGTCATTTCACAATTAAAATTGCATTGGGAAAATTTAGTGTGTTGAAAGAATGCATACGTAAATAATATTATATCCTTTTTCATTTTTCCTTGAATAGATGAAAATGACTTGGATTCTTATTATGCATAGTTTTGAAAATATAATGTGCAGGAAAAATTATCACTTTGTTTGGCTGAAGAATGTTGAAAATTGCAGGAAGAAAAGAGTCTTGGATATGGAAGTATTGTAATCCCATAAGGCAGACCAATTGCATGTTGAGATAAACTGCTATGGGGAGGAAAGTCCCATACTTGTGAATCTAGTTCGTGTGTGGAACTGATCTGAAAATAAGTGTGGACTTTGGAAATCTGTGGGTGACAGATTTGCAAGAAAATTCTGAATTTGAAATTGATGATAATATCTCATAAATTCTATATACCTGTGATATAGGTGAGACGAAAAATATTTTTCTCGGGAGGACAAGTGAAGGATGTCAAGCTGGAAAGCATGAAAAATGCTACTATTGAGATAGGAGAACCCTTTTTTAAGCCATGATCGCCCTATAATATGTTTTGTTGTGACAACACAAGACGAAGGGATGCATCGACAGAGCAAGTCTGAGGGACGCCTCGATTGTAAGGCTCAATGAAGTCTTTATAATTCTTCTTGTGTGAGAAAACCTTGGAAAGGCAAGATGGATCGCCCGAGGGATTGTATAACAGAGAAGGGAATGCCTGAGCCTGGGCTTGGAGGGTGAGTGACCACAAGGAAGAGGGGACTCTGATAATTCTCAGACACTAATGATTGGGATCATGCACACAATGAGTATGTCTAGGAAAAATAGTGAGCCAAGAAAACAAGACAACCATGTGGATGCAAATCCACAAACTACACAGATAAGTATTGTGCTACATTATGAAATTTGTCCTCTTGAATTTTGAATAACAGTAAAATGTTTTCACATGAAATTGTGATTAAAATGCTTGTTGTCCAAGATTATTGAAGGTAGGTGACGAAGGCCAAGATTCTGGAAAGGACCTGACAAAAAAAGAGGATCAATATTTCTGAAGCAACTGAATGAAAAAGGCATGACAGGTGCTACTAAGAAAGAACATTGAGGACGATGTTCCTTTTTAGGAGGAGGGGATTGTAATACCCCTATTTCCCATAGCTTGCAGTTAATCATTAATTATGATCACCGTGTTATGGCATGGGAACAATGTAAATGTATTATTGTTTAAATTGTCAATAACTGACTGTGGGGGTGAAACCTTGAAGTATCATCCATGATATCACTAGAGGAAAGAGTGAGAAAACAGTAGAGAGGGTGCACTATGTCAAAATGACCAAATTATCCTTGCTAAAATAATAGGCCTCATCCTAATCCCAAGGAAAAATCAGTTAATGAGAAAAGGACTAGTGGTTGAACAACCAACTACCCCAGTGAATGGAAGCATGGAGGGTATTACTGGGGAGACAAAAAATTGTGAGCCCGAAGTACCATAGAATGCAGTTTCTCTGCGGGCCTAGATTGACTCGAGTTCCTTCTGACAGAAGGAACATGACAGGTCCAAAAACTCCCTGGGGAAAAAGGAGAGGGCTTGTAAGAGAAGAAAGAATCTCAAAAAGACTAAGTATTTTTGGTTACTGGAGAGCACAAAAGAAAGAATCTCTGAGAGTTTGTAGAAAACATGACCTGAGTAGAAGGTCATGAGCTTGATGTTGAGGGAGCATCTGATAAACCTAGCAGAGGCTGAGACCCAGAAAGGATCTCTGAGAAATTGCAAAAGTTCTCTAGTGATATCATGGCTTGGCACGAGGGTGGCCAAAGTGCTAAGAATGAATGACTCTGAGCCTACGATTAGGTGGAAAGGAAAACACCCACAGCCAATTGGTTGGTGATCTACTGTAATAGATACATAATTTATATACCTTGTCTATTAGAATTGAATTGATAGTTGAATGTATGTGGTTATGATTAAAACCTTGCATTGTTTGATCAATCATTATAAATTCTTACTATTTTTCTGTGAGTCCTTGTATTTTCATGGTCCCTGGTTGCCTCGGCTTAGCAGAAAGGGAATCATTATACATGGGTCTTCAAATGAATATAGGAATAGGTAATAGTTCTTGTATTGGTCAAGAAATGTCTTTCCATGTTTTAGAACTGTAGTTCCATGAATGGAAGGTGTTACCTTCAAACCAGTCGTTCGAGAACACATGTTTATGCCCACTACCTTAACCAAATCTCGGCTAAGAACTATGAGTGTAGCTTCTTGAGCTCGATAAAAGTTCTATATGACCGAGACCTTTTAACCTTCGCTAGGTCTGAAAGGAGCTAAGCCATCTTGTCTTCAGAACTCCAAGAGTCCAGAGCTCCGAGGTGAATGAACACTCCAACGTCCAAATGCACCGAAGGTGAGCTATCGGATTGGTAACTTTTCAGATGACCGGTGGTTGGTGGTCAATTACCTGTAATTGTGGGATTTGTCATCTTGATAAACCCCAATCATCTTCTCAGTCATGAAGCAACGCAAGTCATAGATCTGAGGGTATTTGAGATCTCCCCTAACATTTGGATCTACGTCATGGACTCCAGGAGAACAGAGGTGTTATAACACCAAAACCTCCAAATGTCGGAGTCGCAAAGTAATGTGGGCCATTGATATAAGTATCCTTTGGGACCTCTCTCAACTGTTTGATCGTAGGGACGTGCGTGTGATGTGGAAATCACGTGGGGGTCCACATGTCGAGCAAATGTTATGCCATGTGTGGTGCCCTCATGACATAGTAAAGAGGTGTCGGTAACCCGAGGCAGGTTCCACGCATCTTACCAGTGTGTTTCAGGTTGATATTTGTCCCTCTAGGAGTGGTTGAACACTGAAACCTAGGGCCCTTTGAGCTAGAGTTGTGAGTTGTTGTTCTAGGGAGTCCAATGAGAACCTCTCCCAACCACTCGATCAACTAGTGGAAGGATTTGTGTATAAAACTTCGGTGAAGTCCTACTCCAGAAGAGAAAGGGCATTAAACAATTAGAACCTTCGAAAGCCAAACTTGCTAAGTAATGTGGACCATCGATCCGAGGATGCTTCGGGATCTCTCTCAACCATTGGATCTAGAATGTGATCAGTCTGATGTTGACCTACTCTGGGGGAAAAAGAGTCTTAAACAAGAAAAACCCCTGAACGTAAGAAACTAGGACCGTCGATCCTAGGATGCGTCAAGATCCCTCCTAACCGTTGGAACTAGGATGTGGCCATCCCGACGCTGACCACTCCGAGAGAAAAAAGGAAATTACACAGCCAAACCCCCGAACTCCGAATTCACAAAGCAACATAGGCCATATATTTGGGGATCTGCATGGACTTGTCTCGACCATGGGATAAAAGGTAATGGGAGGCGGCTAGAAGGAGTTCAGACTTCGAGGCTCCAGGTGATTTCATAGATAGGAGAGGTTAGAGGCCTTCAAAGGATGTTCATATAGAGTGGCGTGGCATGCTGACATCATCTAGGGTGATGTGGACCCATGTTTGGCATGCCACATGTCACCTTGAGTCTTTATTTTATAGGTCTTATATGCCAATTGGAACATGACATGTGTCACCCATTGATAGGTCCATGTGTCATCTCTGTCCTTTGCTGCATGTCAACCCCTAGTGGTGCGCAGTTGCTTGACCTAATAGTTTTGGAACTCTGCGCGACGTAGGTTGTTAGAACATATGCTCCAAAAGGGTCGAAGGCCGGAGCTACATGGCAGGACCTCGGGAGTTCAGGAGTTCAGAACTCCGGGAGTTTTGGGATGTTAGAATGTATGCTCCAAAAGGGCCGAAGGCCAGAACTACATAACAGGACCTTGGGAGTTCAAGAGTTTTGCAGGTATACTAATAAAAGCATGATGAGGAACCTCGTCGAAGGCCGGAGCCACATGGCAATATTCCGGGACTTCAGGACTCCGGGAATAGTTCATACATGGATAGGAAGGATGAAGGGCCAAAGGCCCAGTGATCATGAAGAAGCGGGGAACATCCCCTGTAACCGCCTCTCCAACGTCCATGTCATCGCTAAGGGATGACAACCATGGTCAAGTCCCTACCAGGTGGAATGGTACGAATGAGGCGAAACCACATGGGTGCCACATGGACTTTGACCAATGATGCCTAAAGAGATTTGAAAGGGCATAACTTCCAATCTAGAGCTCGGAATTGAGCATGGTAATATTCATTGGAAAGCTCTTCACAAGCAGAAGGTGATGAATATCTTGAGAAGAGGATTCAAGATGATGGAGGAAAGAAAAATTTTGATTCCCCATCCCTTTAAAATGTACTTAAGGGGTTGGGTGTGTTACAATTACACTATTGTTTTAGCAAAATATAGTTATATTTACAAGTTGGGGGAAATAGGGGTATTACGTAAACATTGTTACTTAAAATAAATTCAACTATGGAGATTTAGTGGTGGAATATTAGCAAATCAACTTGCCATAAATGACTCTATTATCATGCAAATTACATCGTTTGTCACAATATCCATGTTGTGGAACTATTGAAATTGTGGAGTTGCAGAAGAGTGAGACTACGAGAGGATGAGTGATACGAATTCTCCGCCCAAGTGTTCAAAATATACTAACTTCAACATATGTCTAAAAGCATTGCGTTCGCTTTATATTTGTTTTTTATAATGAATATTATTACTTAAAATAAATCCAACTAAGTATGGAGAGTTAGTGGTGGAATCTTAGCAAATCAACATGCCATAAATTACTCGTTTATCGTGCAAATTACATCGCCTATCAGAATAATTATAACGGATTTTTTAAGAATATTTTGGTTTGGTTTTTACTTACATTTTAGTGTTGTTTATGCGGGGGATCTACGTGTGCAGAGTGCGGAGGTGTAGAATATATATTTGTGCAGAGTGCATAGATATGGTGATAGAAAAAGGCTCCACACAACATGAAAAATGGCTAAGTAAAATATTAAAATCAAAATTATGACCATTAATGAACTATATTTTTTAAGTTAAACATATGCATAAAAACATTTTGTTCACTTTATATACTTATTTTTTAATACATACACACATAAAAGCATTCAGATATCTAAAAAGTTAAAAGACTTTGGTGTTAATGTTTGTTGATTATCAGCAAAAGAAATAAGTTGTTTTATGTAACTATTTTGTGTCTGTAAAATAAATATTAATATTTAAAACATTTTTTTATATTAATTTATTTTTTAAGTATGAAAATTTTTTCTTATATATATGAATTTAATTTTTATTAGTACAATCTTAAAATATTAACATATAATTATATTATTGATAACATTTTCCCCATAATACAATCTCATCGAGGACTCTTGTACTGAAGTGTACTCCAACTTTCGCAATGGCTTTCAAGATGATCTGACTTTAAAAGTACATTTTAGTGTTGGTTGTGCCAGAGATATACCTGTGTGAAGTGTGGAGGTGTAGAAGCTATATCTGGGCGGAGTGTGTAGTTATGGTCATAGTAATCTGCGCAACTTGAAAAAAGGCTCATTAAAATATTAAAATTAAAATTATGACCATTAATCAACAATATTTTTTAAGTTAAACATATGCATAAAAACATTTTTTTCACTTTATATACTTATTTTTTTTTATAATAAACATTGTTACTTAAAACAAACTCAAGTAAGTATGGAGAGATAGTGGTGGAATCTTATCAAATCAACGTTCCATCAATGACTTGATTTGTTGATTAAGGTTAGTTGTCATTGATGTCAACCCTTGAAGAAAGCCCCGTAGCACAAAGGTTTGGGTAATGGACCCAAGATTGTTTGATGTAAATATGACTCATTATTGTTTTTCATGGTTGATAAGAAGTAAATATGGATAAACTCCAAAGTGGTCCCCTTATGGTGAAAGCCCTCACGGGAAGACGTTTTGCGGAGTAAGAGAACCCATGCTTAATTGTGGAATAATGAGATAAAGGATAGTGAATTTGTCAGGGAAAATATCCTAGATGGATAGTGTTTGTCATGTCATTTCCGGTGGTATGTAGAACATCACATAAATCCTCACGGTTAGGGAGTTATGACCATGTGAAGTTGGAGAACCCAGGTTTGGGTAATGGACCCAAGTTTGTTTTATGGATAACGATATGATTTTTGCTATATTTGAAGGTAA
>JASDQU010262952.1:0-11346 GCA_032191745.1 Picea mariana | reverse complement strand
TCTCCCTTGCACGAGTATATAGATATGAGAAATCACATTCACAGTAGGAACAAATGCATGAGGGATTATGGTTGGAGCATGATTGACCAAAATTTTGTGGAGTTACCTCTAGTTGTACCCAATGGTTGGGGTTAAGTGATGAGTACATGCAAGTATTTAGCATGGGTGATGGTGGATGAGCTTTTGGTCGAATCCTTGGGGTTGACCAAAGCATATGACACTTTCCATTCCTATAGTCGGTTGCAGATATTTCTATTATCCTTTCCTGATACCTTCATCATTGACAACAACATGAGGGGAGATAGATAGTGGCAGGGGACAAGGAGAGTTGGTAGGTCGAGACCACCTCACAAGAGTGTCTTTATTGCACACAACAATATAGGGGTGGATTATCAAAGACAAACAGTTGAGGCCTTGGGAGTGATGGAGAGNAGTTAGTGGGGATTGGGAATGATGAAATTCCAAATCTGTCATGGGATCCAGAAGTCCGTTTGGTTAGTAGGTTATTTCATCTTATGTTGGTTGGAGTTGTGCCAAAGAACAACATACTTCACTCTTGGATTGTTTTGAGAGGGCTTGATGGGATCTATTCTATGAGGCAAGATAGGTTCTCCCTATTGATATTCATGATCAAGTATGGATTTGGTTGGGAATATGTTGATTCCATAGAGATACCTTTATAGGTTCAACTTCTTGATAGCAGGCCCAATTATCACAGGTATTTCAGCATGAGGATCTAGAAGTGGGGGATGCAGTATGTATACTTTGAGCAGATAGTCATGTTAAAAGTAGTTCAACATTAGCATGATGGTCCCTACCAGAGACTAACATGGGACCCTGGGATTACAGGGTTGGAAATTTCACTAACTGATGGAGGAAAGTGGATCTTTGTAGGGAAAAGTCACTTTGATTTTACATTGAGATTTAGTATTGAGGGGATCACGTCACTTGATGGTGATTCATTGAGGTATTGTAGTACCTCACTATGGCAACATCATTTTCTGTTGGAGGCGGCTGTGTTGGGATTGGTATGGTCTTGGAGGACATACTCATTTCGGGTTGAGGCTGTGTGTTATTTGCAGGAGACTCATGGTGTTGATATGTTACATGACTATACTTCACAGGGAATTGTAGTTTGCATATTGATATGGGATCCAAGGATTGGAGTGCTTGGTAATTTAATATTTGATGGAGTTGAGTTTCAAGTACAGTGGTTTCTTGGGGAGTTCACTGAGGTTCTATGGCCATTGATCATTCTACTCAACATGAGAATATGGATGTCATGCGTGGTGAGCTCTTGGAGTGGCCGCATATTGAGTGGAGTCTACTCTATGTCACGCATATGGTTATGGGACCCCAATATTATATGTAAATTGATTCAGTTATTGCTTGAGGAAAATAAATATTCGAGTAGGGAGGACTGTAATGTCCCCACTTTTGGACATTATCACATTACAGAGTGTATGCCTACCAGAGTATCTAGATATGGGTGATAGCGATTTATAGATATATTGAAGGGTTTATAAGGCCCAACTTGCATCATTCATCATATTTCGTCATCAGGATCCATTCCGCACAACTTGTATTTGGTTCTGTTACATTCCGACGATTTCCATAATTTTGAGTTATTATGAGTTATATTTTAATTAAATTCACTAAGAAGGTCATATTGGGAATAATACTTGGAGGAACCTCTTAGTTTAATAGGTCATTGTGATCGGGAGGAATAGAACTACATGATAAGATAATGAGAAGTGACTTTCAGTGGCCGAACAAGCCATAAGGATGGATAAATCACTTTTTAGAGGCAAAATGATTAATTAATTAATAAAGTGATTTCATTAAGGAATAATAAAATAAAGTAAAAGTCACTTGGAGAGAAAAGGTGAATAGAGAGGATAAAAGAGATATAGAGTCCTCTATTCTCCCATTATGTTGTTTTTCATTTTGATGGCTGGCTTCTTGCTAGAGAGCCCATGGACCTGGGGGTTTTGAGGGTTTTGACTGAACAAACCCTAGTTATCAGCTCGATGGTGAAAGATCCCACCCAACCTGGTCCAAGATTGGTCACAGAGGTGAAATATTCCTCCATAACCATTCTACATCAGTTCTATCTCAGTCATAGGTGGATTCTACAGGTTCAAAGAGAAGTGGTGCGCATCATTGGGGGTTTCCAGCAGGAGGGCACACTTGAGGAGATGGTTTTGTTCTATTTGGCCAAGGAGAAGTATATTTGGAGGGTTATGCTATTGAGATCGCTTGGTAGCGGCCATAGCGCCTTTCTTGGCCTACTTTGGGTGTGTTTTGGCTGAGTATTGATTTGTTATGAGTGTGGCACGATTTCTCCTAGTGAAGGGCGCATTGAAAAAATATATTATGTTCATATGAAGGATCTAAACATCTTTGATAAACAAGAAACTCATCCTAGGGGTTTCTAGTGGTTCGATCTACATTTCGAGAGAGTTTGGGGTGATTTGGAGCACAGAAAGAGGAGGGACAAAATCGTGGGTAGGTACAACCACCGGGGTAATCTGCAACTTAGCCAGTTTGATGGATTTTCAGTAAAAAGGAAAATGATCTCATATTGTCACTCATCTCTTGCAACTATCTAGACTTTGGAGGCTTGTATCTTCTCCTCTTGGAATTGCTTGAGGGTTATTGTCATTTTGATACTAGATCTCAACTATATTGTCCCAGATCTATAGATCTATGTATCTGGATCTTCTACTATTATGAATAATATCATATTTAAGGTATTTTTTCTATTAACTTGAGTTTTTCTACTGTATCATGTTGTGTACATGTTGTTGGTTTCATTTCTATCGTTACTTGCTTCAAACATTCATTAAAACCATCATTGTAAACCCCAACACAACTCAAGAGACTAAAATCAACAAAGTGTTTGACAAAATGCCACAACCAGAAAACACATAAAACATAATAAAAAATCAATGTTCTAATCAAATATAGTTGGGAACATTAAAATTAGTCACCTACTCAAATGCATCATTTTAGGAAGAACATTTTGGAAATTGGTCCTTACCAAAAATCTCAATATTTGATCTAGTAAATTTCTCATCTCAACAATAATTATGCCACCCTTTCCAAGTAAACACCCAATCTAGTTTGAGGGGACAAGAAGTATTTCTATTGCAAATTTATCTTTCTCATACATAGAAATGGTGACCTAATTGTAGATGCGAAGAAGAGCATTCTATGTAAGAGAAAGTCTACCTTATGGGAGTGTAGATGTTGAAATCATGACAACATGTTAATCTTCCTTAGGGATAGAACCAACAATGTTGATATCAACATCTATATCCCTTTGAAGTCCTCAAATTGTAATACCAACTTCTCCATTTATTCCTCCAACCTTATCATTTGAGCACAACAACCAAAATGTGATTTCCTCCTATGGATGTACCTTTTGTCTCAAGTTAGGCCTAGTTTCTATTGATGTTTTGGTAGCTGTAGGAGGAAATTTCCTCTAGAATACCTTTCATAGATGAAGAGAATATTTCAGAAGTTCAGGAAGACCATTAAACAACAAGAAGAATACTCAAAAGAGAATTCGACCCACATAGAAAATAATAAAGTAAAAATAAGATTCCCAGAGAAGAAGTTGACCCAAAAAGTTGACTTGAAGACTATAAATAAGGAGGACATCTAGCTGATTTGGACACACTCACAACACAATATCTCACCGAGGAAAAGGTGTGCAAGTTTGAGGAGGAAGAGGAGACACAGAGCTGGGGGTTTTGGTTATTCTTGTTGGCTACCTTATCTTGTGCGCTATCTCTCTAAGGAAGCGTGCTCTTCTTTTATTGTGTTGCTGCTACAACTATGAGCACTAGAGGTGTGCTAGCCTAGTGCTAGGGTTTATATGTTTCCTATGGCTCTTGAGAGCTGGTGAATGGTTGGACTTCATTAACAAAATCCATCTATGAAAGGTTGCTTGGTTTTTCCTCGATTTGGGGTTTTCCCAGGATAAATATCTTATGTTATTTTGTCTCTTGTTTATGCTACTACTGCTCAGTACATGATATATATATGTTAATGGTAATTGAGTAAAATAACATTGATAACTATAATTATCTGTAAATAAAGAAAATCTAACATGGTATCAAAGATAATTACCTTCACAACAATTTGACCACTAGAAGGAAGATCGTTGCAATAGTACCTTACAACTGCAATACTTTGACAAGATCATTGAGAACTATACCAAGGTCATTGGGGATATTTACTTCTCAAAGAAGTGCACCCTACCCTAGCGCAACCTCTGAAACCCTCAGTGTGCAGTTTGGTAAAGTTTGAAAATAGAGGTTTTTCAGTGCTAGGGTTTTTACCAGTGAAAAATGTCAACCAACATGAGAGTTGAAGATAGATTGGATGGAGAAGATAACTTTAGATCCTAGAAGCACAAATTTCTCCTCATTCTAGAAGAGAATGAGTTATTAGATCATATTGAGCAGATACTTCTAGAACCAGAAGAAGAATATGTCAAAGAAAAGTTCAAGAAGAATGAGCTCAAGGAGAAGAGAATCTTGGCAGACTCAATAAAGGATCATCTGATGCCTAATGTATTAGAACTAAAGACACCAAAGGAAAATTTTGATGCCCTAACCAGACTTTATGAAATTAAGAATACCATTCGAAATCTATTTTATGAGGATCTCATAAATGTGACAATAAACAAGTCATAAACAATAGCCAACTATTTTATGAGGATCTCATAGATCAAGGACCAATTAGCAACCATTGGAGATCTAGTAGAAGATGTTGAACTTGTGACTAATACACTCAATGGATTTCCCTTTTCTTGGGATCCATTCGTTCAAGGGATTTGAGCTAGAAGAAAATTTCCCAAGTTCAACAAGCTATGTGTAAAATGCACCCAAGAGGAATCCAAGTTGATATCCAAATAACAAAAGACTAATGATGATCAAACACTGGTTTCCCAAGTTAAGAAGATAAAGGAAAGGGAAGAAGGAAACCTGAAAAAGTTTAAGAAACCACGCCACAAGAAGGATGCGTCAAATATCATATGCTACACCTGGAAGAAGATGGGACACTATGCCTCAGAATTCCATCATAAACATGAAAAGGGAAAGAAGAAGAAGCACCATGCACATACAATAGAAGTTGAAGAACACATGTCAAAGGATGAAGAATTTGTATTGTTTCAACACTCACAGGAACCATCAATCAAGGGAGTGACACTTGGGTCATAGATAGTGCCAAGTGGTGCTTCCAAGCACATGACTGGATCCAAAAATTCTCTTTCAAATATGGCAGAAAATATCTCATCCCTTCAAGTGGAGCTTGGAGATGATTCCAAGCATGCAATCAAAGGCATTGGAGAAGCCTCCCTACAACTTGACTCAGGTAACCATCTTTTAATTAAAGATATTTTGTTTGTAAAAAACTTAAAGAAGAATTTACTTTACATCTCTGCTTTAGAAGATAAAGTCTTTAGAGTAGATTTTGTGGATGGCCAAGTGCTTCTATGGCCCTAGAATTATATCATTGATAAATATACCGTGATTGGTGTCTAAGAGGGAGGACTATATAAATTGAAGGGACACCAAGAAAAATCCCTTGTACACAACAATGTTAGCTCAAGTGAGCTATGGAACCGAAGAATTTCTCACATAAACTATAGATCACTACTGATACTAAGAAAGATGGTTACAGGTATACCCGACATTTGGGTAGAAAATGATGGAGTATGCAAATGTTTCACACTTGGAAAGAATGTCAAGGGAATATTAACTAGCAGTGACACCAGGTCCAAGGGTATCTTGGACATCATACACTCTGATGTATGCAGACCGATGATGATGCCATCCTTAGGAAAATTTGTATACTAAGTCTTATTCATAGATGACTATTCTTGAAAGACATGGATCTACTTGTTGAAAACAAAAGATTACGTCTTCAAAAAGTTGCAGGAATTAAATACTTTAGTTGAGAATCTATCTGAAAGGAATATTAAAATATTGATATTTGGTAATGGAGGTGGGTACACCTCAAAGGAGTTGAAATACTTTTGCAGAGAAGCAAATATTAAGAGGGAGCTAACAACTACCTACAACCCCTAGCAGAATTTGGTTGCAAAAAGAAATAATATATCCATTGTAGAAGCAATGAAAGCAATGATCCATGACTAGGGACCACCTATTCACTTATGGGAAGAAGCTTTCAGTACAACTGTGTATGTCCAAAATAGAAGTCCTCACAATATATTGGGGAACAAGACACGTCAAGAGGTGTTCACTAGAAAGAAACCATAAATCAGTCACTTGAGGATTTTTGGTTGTCTAGTATTTATACATGTTCCAAAGGAGAAGAGAACGAAGATGTAACCTTCATAAAAGAAGGGAACATTCATTGGATGCAGTGAGACTTCAAAGGATTACAAAATATATATTCTCGGGAAGAGACAGATTGAGATTGACCATGATGTAAAATTTGATGAAGATGAAGAATTCAGAAGATCAAGGGAGTCTCACATGGATGAGGACCAAGAGGAGAAAGAGGCTCCAAGGGAAGCAGTCATGGAAGACTCTACACCAAAGGAACCAATTCTAGAAGCTCAAAATGAGATGATAGAGTTAGAGAGACTTGCAGATCCACCCAAAGAAGTTGCAGTTAATAGAAAGAGACCATATTGGCTCTGAAACACCTTACAAGAAGCTGAAGGACATGCAACTCCCAAAGGATCTTTTAGAGAGAGAAAGAGACCACAATTTTTTTCTAGTTATGTGGCACTGATGAGAAACATCATTGATTCAAAGCCTTCCACCTTTGAAGAAGCTATTGAGAAGAAGGAATGGAAGGATGCCATGATGGAGGAGTATCAGTCCATCATGAAGAATGATGTGTGAGAGATGGTTCAGAGACCAGAAGGGGAGTCAATAGAAACTTCTAGATGGATCTACAAGATCAATAATTATGAAAATGACATCATAGAGAAGTACACAGAAAAATTTGTGGCTAGAAGATTCTCCCAGAAAGAGGGAGAGTACTCTGATGAGACATTTTCTCCTGTAGCAAAGTACACTTCCATCAGATCGATTATTGTGATTTCTTACGCAATGGGATGGAAATTACACCAAATGGATGTTAAGACTTCATTCTTGAATGGTGTAATAGAGGAAGAAGTGTAGATAGAGAAACCATAAGGTTTTTTGATCCATGGGAAAGAGTCCCATGTTTGCAGATTGAAGAAGGTCTTGTATGGATTAAATCAGGCACCTAGGGAATGGTATGTTAGGATAGATAACTACATGATGAGATTGGGATTTACCAAGAGTGATGTGGATCCCAAACATTACTATAAGGTTGAGAATGGATGTCCATTGATCTTGGTTCTATATGTGGAGCAACTGTTTCTAACAAGAGATGAGAAGCTCATAGTTGGGTGCAAGAGGGAACTCACTTCAGAGTTCGAGATGAAGGACCTAGGTCTAATGCATTACTTCTTAGTACTAGAGGTACGACAGAGATCAAATGATATTTTCCTTAGCCAAGGAAAATATACTGTTGAGATCCCGTAGAGATTCGGGATGATGGACTGCAAGTCCATGGCCACACCCATGACGATAAATCTAAAGGTTCTGAGTGATTCATCTTTAGAATTGGTGTACCCCACGATGTACAAACAATTGATTGGATACTTGATGTACCTAGTTAACACCAGAACAAACATATGTTTTGTAATGAATGTATTGAGTCAAATACATGGTTGAACCTAGACATGTACATTGGATGGAAACAAAACATATGTTGAGGTACCTAAATGGTACAATTGGATATGGATTGAAATATGTCTCAGGTGGAGATGTGAAGTTGTAGGGATATACAGAATCTAATTGGGAAAGGAGTGTAATGGATCGTAAGATTACTTCACGATGTTGCTTCAATATGGGATCATGATTGATATCATGGTTAAGAAGGAAGAAAACATAAGTGGCACTCAGTCCATCAAAGGCAGAGTATATCCCAAATAGTGTGGAAATCCATGAAGCAATGTGGCTTCAGAAGTTGCTTGCAAGGATATTTAATCTAGAATTGGAGCCAACCTTGATACATTGTGATAATCAAATTTGCGTAAGGATTTTAGAGAACCCTGTATTTCATGACAAGTCAAAGAACATATAGTTCAAATATCATTACATTTGAGACATGGTGCAGAGAGGAGCTATATATATCTAGTACATATCCACAAATGAGAAGATAACAAACATTCTCACCAAGCCTTTGTCTAGAGTGAAGTCCAAGTACTTCAGAGACAATATTGGCATGATGCAGAATGTCCGCCCTCATTAAGAGGGAGGTGTTTTGTTTCTCGTCCTTCCAACTAACCCATTTGGCCAAGTTTTCCCTAGATAAGTCATGTGAGGTGACTGAGGGGGTAATGCATTTTCGAACCCAATGAGAGAAGAAACATCACATGCATAGTCGTGAGGACTATGGGAGTAGCTTCATGCTATTGGATGAGACTATAACTATGGTTGAACGCATTGTAGTAGTTGTGTGCTACTATCTAATTGTTTCATAGTTATAGAGACATCGATTATGACTATGGTTGATGGCATTGTAGTAGGTGTGTGCTAATAGTTGATTTCTGCATAGTTATAGAGGCCATGACTATGGTTGATGGAGTTGTGGTAGTTGTGTGTTACTCAATGATTGCTACATATTAATGGGGATTGCATACTATGATTATGGCTGATGGCATGGTAGTAGTTGTGTTCTACTAGTTGATTATTGCATAATGATAGAGACTTCTAGACTGGATGGTGATAGATTGTGTAGTTGTCAACTGATTGCAGGAGAGAGACATTGTGTCTCTGGACAGTATCTACATGTTACTTGGAGTGGTTATATACCAATGGATAGTAGTAATGTACTACTATGAATCGAAAGGGTCATGTTCTACTATATGGAATTGTAATAGTTGTCCGCTACTAGTTAATCGCCATGGAGACCACCAGATCGCTTGGATGTAGCTGTGTGCTACTGCTTGATTGTAGAGACTGTGACATATTATTCTAGATATTGATGGCATTGTAGTAGCTATGTGCTACTAGCTGATTGTAGAGTAGTCTGTGGACTACTATATGAAGACATCACAGAAAGATACCTCCCTAGCTAAGAGGGAGTGTTGATGTTTTGGTAGCCGCAGGAATAAATTTCCTTTAGAATACCTTTCTTAGATGAAGAGAAGATCCAAAAGTCTAGGAAGACCATTAAACAACAAGAATAATACCCATAAGAAAATTCGGTCCACACAGAAAAGAATAAAGTAAAAATAAGATTCCCAGAGAAGAAGTCGACCCGTGAAGTTGACTTGACGACTATAAATAAGGAGGACATCTTGTTAGTTTTGGAGCCTGATTATATTCCTGATTCAGAGGTCTTTGTTTTCAGCCGTTTTTATACCGCATGAAGACTTTACAACCTAGAAGAATGTACACTCCTCCACGTGGGGGAGTGCAGAGGGGGGTTACCCCCTCTGTGGGGTCTGGGGGCAAGCGGGCCCTCATCGGGGTTTCGAGGGTGAAGCCCCCGAAGGAAAAAATTCCTTGTAAATGTATATTGTAATTTTATTGTAAATCTTGGTTGTTCATTATAAGGTCGTAGATCTAATGGTAGAAGTCATGTTAGGGTTTTTTTCCCTAGAAGGCAACCCTCTTTTATGAGGGAAATGTATTGCGGCTATGTATCATTGCGAATATTGTATTCTGAGATAGGAGATTCTGAGAGAAATAAGATGAAGTTACAATGGGTTTGTTGTAGGTTGTATCCATTCATTTTCTATATAATAATAAAGGAAGGACCTAGAAATTTCTTTGGTAGACGTAGCCCGTATTGAGTGAACCACGTATATCTGTGTCTCTATTGTATGCTGTATCTTCTGTGTTTTATTTCCACATTTGTTTTATTTTATTTCTCCATGATCCTATTTTTCTAACAACTAGTATTAGAGAAAAAGGTAACTCACAGGAAAAGAGGGTTTCTGGTTCGAGTGGGAGAAATGGCAGAAGATGGAAAGTTTAGGGTCGAGAAATTTAATGGCCAAAACTAACAGTTATGGAAGATACAGATGGAAGATTATTTATATCAAAAGGATCTATTCCTACCATTGGGTGGAATATCAAAGAAGTCAACGTCCATGAAGGACAAAGAATGGGAGGTTCTTAACAAAAAGACACTAGGAACGATACGAATGAGCCTGGCAGCATCAATGGATTTCAATATTTCGAAAGAAAAGACAAAGAAGGAACTAATAGACGCATTAGCTAAATTATATGAAAAACCCTCGGCATCCAATAAAGTATTTCTTATGAAGATATTAGTTAATATGAAGATGTTAGAAGGTGGGTCTATTGCAAACCATTTAAATGAATTTAATACAATCACTAATCAAATAAATTCAGTAAAAGTGGACTTTGATGATGAGGTCAGGGATCTTCTAATCTTGTGCTCATTGCCATAAAGTTGGAATGGCTTGGTCATTGTTGTAAGTAACTCTGTCTCTAGTTCAAACACTTTAAAATTTGATGATGTTGTTGGTGTTATCCTTAGTGAGGAAATGCGATGGAAAAGCATAGGTGAGACATCAGGTATTGCATTAAACATGGAGAACAATGGAAGAAAAAAGGATAGAGGAAAGGGCTTAGGAAACAATGGGAATTCTAGGAAGGGAAGATCCAAATCTAGATTTGGAAAGATAGAGTTTTGGAATTGTGGGAAGAAAGGACATTTGAAGAAAGATTGAAAAACTCCAAAGAAACAAAGAGATGGACAATCGGAGAAAAATCAGGAAGCAAATGTAACAGGTGATGTGTTACAAGATGCTTTGATTATTTCTGTATATAATATTTCTAAGTCTTGGGTAGTAGATTCAAGGGCTTAATTTCATGTGTCACAAACCCACTACCTAAATCGGATTTTTCTGGTCTTCTACCGAGTTAGGAACCCTAAACATCCATGGAGGACCAGCGTAAGCTGACTCTTTCTCTCTCTCCTCTCCCATGTGGTTGCGGGTCATGATCACAGTTTGAATAAACACAGTACCTCTTTCATATTCCGCGCCTCAGCGCTACAGTGATGTCGAGTCGTTTGACTTGGCAACTGCTGAATCCTGACAGGGCTAGCGATCGACCAATGGGGACGAATCCCTACTGGGTTAGAAAATGGCTAATAGGGACAAATCCCAACAGGGCTAGAGAACAGCCAATGAGAAACAACCTTGTTGCACGGTTAAGTGGAATACAGGTGGAAAAGAGGGAAACCCGACACGGTAGTCGACGTGACAGGAGGGGCCCCACTTCA
>JASDQU010262950.1:0-10893 GCA_032191745.1 Picea mariana | reverse complement strand
AAAGTATGAAGCTGGAACTCGTGACAACTAAAATACTTTGTAGAATGTGTGTGTCATGCTCAAACTACAAGTGACTATAATTATAAGTGTCAAGTGAGTCATGGCCACTAAACATACATTGTGGATCCATGTCACCATGATTCAGCATAGCCACCAGGAATACACTGTGAATCTATGTTGTAAAAGAATTCAAATTCAGACATAGCCAGGAGACATACAAAGTGGATCTACATGTCAATACAAATCATGAATACTTCATCGCAACCTGGACCAAAATGATAGGAACCAAGGTCTTCATTTCCATCGTCTTTAAGTACGAATCTAGCCATGTGATTACAGGTTTTCAAGTCGAACATGGTAGAAACCATTTGATTACCGGTCATTAATGAAAACTATTAACAAGTGCGAGTGAAACCATCATTGATGTCAATGACTCCCAAGGTACCCTAGTACAATCCAATGAATGTGAATAAATGAGTTGAAGTCAAACACTCGATGGAATCTTTCAATGATGTGAACCCACTGTTGAAAGTGAAGAAACCTACCATTGAGGCATGCAAGCTCTAAGGTACTAAAATATTTCTAAGTCTTGTTCCCGGATAATGTGCTGAAGTCGACAGGAAAAGACTCATCATAGGAGGGCCTTGATGTATCTCCCATCAATGACACGAAATATGTAACCGATTTGAAGTAGATCAAAGTATCAAGTGATTCAGAACTAACACAGGGAAGACTGTCATGGTAGAAAATTTATAACTGCACACGGTTGACTCAATAGAAGGCTCATTTAGGTTGGACTTCTCTTAAACATATGAATGACACAACAATGGTCTTGGCAGCACTTACTCAAGGAGGACCCAAAATATGAACTTGTGGATGGTTAAACGAGAGACAAATGGATTTCTCATCCTAGATATAATGATGAAGGGGGGTGTCATGTTCAAGAGGGACTATTAGTACCAGTAACACAAATACAGAGACACATTCTTTCCCAAGTTTCCTCCACCATTTTTGGTGAGTACTTCTTTATTTTTATGAGAGCTTGAGGAGGATAACATATGTTTGTTGATATAAGATCATCTTTCGGACGAGTCCCTTAGAGTATGTTTAACGAACCCTAAGAAAGAGTGGTTTGATCCCATATGGGTCTTTTGATGTTTGTTTAACGAGTCCAAAGAAAGAAAACTCAGGGGTTTTTCATTTTTAGAGAGTCTGCAAAACAATTAAAAAGAACTCCATCAAGTCTTTTTTCGTAAATTAATCTGACGAGACCAAAAAAGCGATAACCTACCGCTCATCAGATGTTTTCTTGAAACACTTTTACGAGCGTGAAAATAACAAGGTCACTCTACAATATTTTCATTTTTAAGGAGTGTGAAGAGAGCTTAAATGATACTCCATAGGTTTTATTTTTCGTGTCACCATTATGAGTTCAACAAAATGACAAAAGACTACTCGATTACATTCTCATGGTTTCATGAGTGTGAGAAATAACTAAGAATCTGCTCAGAGTTTTTCCTGAAAAACCCTAAAAGGATCTGTATATGTGACAAATATATAAAAACAAACGAGAAAAGTGGACCCTTGTTCCAACGTCTCACCTCTAGACTTTTTCAATCTACGAAAATCAACCACTTGTAAAGTTGTTAGGACTTTAGGGTTTGGATAAAGCATAAAAATAATATAATATGCAAATGAAAAATGATAAAACTCAATAAAATAGGTAACAAACTACATTTTACCATTTCATTTGTAACTTTTCCCAAACATTGTTGCAAAGCCCTTTTTCACCTCGATTTTCAACTATTGATTATGGAATACACGATGGATCATTTCACGAATTGTCTCCACAAAAGAGGTAATATCCATCTCCTTCATATTTTCATGGTTTTAAAATTGATTTTCATTGGTTAAATCCATGTTTTGGGTTGATTTTTTAGGGGTTACCCATGCGTTGAGGTCGTCACAGGTGCCCTATATCGGGAACCACGATGATCTAGGATCATCGCAGGTGACCCTATAGGTAGTGTGAGACGTTGTCGCACTGTGCAAATGCACAGGCCTGCGACGACCACAACCCAAAATTTGAAAAGATGAACCCAACAAGGAAAAACCCTCAGGAAAGAAAATTATGTTTCTAATTTCATCTTATGGTTCCTTGGCAGGTCTTTCTCGGTGAAGATGTTGGAATGGCACGAATGAAGCACGAAGAAGAAGATTACTTCGTCGAGAATGACCCAGGAATAGTTATGGCCCTTCGACAGTGTGGGTTGATGAAATTCTTCAAGATTCAGGGCATGAGAGCCCAGTTGAGACTACTGGAATAGTTGGTTCACATGTGGGATGTGAATGAGAAGGAATTTCATGTGGGCACCCACACACTCACGATAGATATCGAGGATATCTATTTCCTGACAGGACTATCTCAGGGTGGTTCACGGGTGACACTTATAGGTAGCAGAGTTGGAGGTGAACCTATGAACTACTACATTAGTAATTATTGTGTTCTGGGTACTGAGAAACATAATGGTAAGGTGGCTATCAGGGATGTTTGAGATTTTCCTTTGCGGACTATCCTCTATATTATTACTCGCATGGCATGGAGTGCATCTCCCCACATGGATTTACAAATCCATTTTCAGTATGCATTGGAATGTATGGAGCCCAGAGTCTTCAACTAGTGCGAAGGGGTCCTAAAAAGAATGAAGAAACAACTTACCAAGTGAAGAAATCGTGGGTTAAAACAATTTGGATATGGGTCTATTTTGGTATCCTTTTTCCTCGAGAGGGTCCCTGTCTTACGTTTGCATATGGAGTGGGGTATACCCTCTCCATAGGATATGAGGATGAAGAGGTGGGTAGATCTCATGGCCCAACATGGAGGTGGTCGCATCGTCAGGTATGACGATGTCTTCTTCCAATGGTTGAGGACTTAGTTGCTCATGGTTGAATATTATGCATATGTTGGGGTAGATTTCCATGGAGATCTGGATCTAGCTCTCCTCGAAGGTTCCCATTGGGGGGACATAGGTAAGAAGTAAAAAAAATTATATAATTTTTTTATTATTTTTAATAATATAAAATGTTTTTTGTGTTGTTTATCCGATGACTTAATCAAATGCTCTTCGATAATGCATATGTGGGACCCTATCGTCTGCCAAGACCATCACCTATCTAGAGGCGAGGGGAGAGAGGTGTCATATCAGGAGTAGTTGTTGTTGATTTTGATTTCATAGAACAAAACCTGGAAGGACTCACCATGAATGTCCTTGATGCCACAATAGATGATATTCCTAGGCATTACCAACGCCACACAATGGGCGTATCCGCATCCATCGATCGACTGCTCCATAGAGTAGCACGGGCAGTTGCATGTTATAGAGAGCAACATCTTCGATGTTTTTTTGTATATGAAGCCATGTGCTTCACATTTTTTATATTTTGGTCTTCGGACAAAAACACTTTTTGTAAACTGTTATTGTTATATAAATATGAGGCTTCTACCGGCTTACTTGTTGTATGTACAAAGTGTGATTGAATTTTATAAATGTCTCAAATGTTTGTCTAACACATAATTAGCCAATGCATCTGTTAATGTATTTAGACATCTAGGAATGTGTTCATATTCAATGTAATCAAAATGACGTTCCAAGAGGTGAATTCGTAAATATACCCTTAATAAAGTAGGACTCTGGATGGAATAAACATTACTCAATTGTAGGACTACCAACTATGAATCAAGTTGTACAATAAGATGACGGATTCCAAGTGAAATAGTGTTAGTTAGTAACTCTATAATTGCATTGTATTTTGCGATATTGTTAGTTGCACGACCAAGGCAAACACCATGTAGACCGATGAATTCATCTGTAGGTGCATAGATTGCTCAAGAAGCAGACGCTAAGTTTTGAGTACTGCAACTAGCGCCATCAACAAAGCCAATATAGGGTAGCAAAGACACCGACATATGGAAACAAAGCACAATGTGAGGTAAGCAGCTGAAGGGTGAAGCCAAAAATGAAAAATCACACAAGAGTATGATACACTAAAAATACACAACACTCATGCAAAAATGATTTAAGCATAGTACTTCTTCAAGTAAAGCCCATTTTTGGGTTCACTAAAAGGGATTCCATCATAATCTAACAACTCATAAGCCCCTTTCTCCAACCCTCGTTTGACAATATAAGGACCTCGCCACATGGTCTCGAATTTACCAGCCCCTAGCAAATCATGATCTTGCTCGTAAAGAAGAACTAGATCACCTTCATAAAAAACATGTGGTTTGACATGCTTGTCATATTGATCTTTGACACGTTTTTTCTAAGTTTCAATAAATAAGGAGGAATCATGACGGGTTTCATCTAATTGCATCAAATACAAAAGACATTCCTCTTTAGCTGAGGTGTTAGGGAGAAGTTCGACAGCTAGTTTCAAAGATGGTATTTCACATTCAATTGACAAAATTGGTTCGATACCATATACTAACTCGAAAGGTGTGAATCTCGTGGTAGACTTAACAGATGTCCGATAGGCCCATAATGCTGAGAACAACATCATGTGCCAATTTGACTTATGAATTCCTACCATCGGTCGAAGCATAGTAGTGAGAACTTAGTTAATTGTTTCAACCTAGGCATTGGCCTATGGATAATAGGGGGTTGTTTCAGACATCATGAAATTATGAAAATGACTATCGTGATCAGTAATGATGGCTTGAGGGACACCAAATATAGTAATAATATGATTGAATATGAAAAATGTTGCAGTTTTCCCAGTATTATCAAATGTAGGCATTGCCTCGGCCCATTTAGTGAAACAATCCACAACTACAATAATGTATCCATGCCCTCGAGCTGAGTGAGGGTTACATATCATGAATTCAATACCCCATTTAGTGAAGGGACCAACGAAAACTACAGGGTGAAGAGGAGCAGGGTGAGATCGGATCTTAGTATTGTAGGTTTGACAAGCATGGCATTTATGGATGACAGTCATGCAATACTTAAACAATGAAGGCCATAAATAACCAGCTCGTAAGATCTTTTGTGCAGTGGCATACCCAGACATATGACTACCACATGCTCCAGAGAGACATTCATTCAAATATTTCTTAGGTTCATCGTAGGTGAGACATCATCGAAATATGGAATCAATACCACGACGGTATAGGGTATCCCCGAGGATAATGTATTGACGGGTTTGATACTGTATACAACGACAATCTGTACTAGCAAGATCAAGTTGAAAAGTTTGGTTTTGGACATAGATGATAATATCTTTATACCATACATCATCAAAACTAATTAGAAAGAGGGATTTGTCACGTAAGGAATCCTCTGCCACAGTTTCTGTCTTAGTAAATGGAAGGTCACATATCAATTCAGAAAAAACCAAAGACTTATTTGACTTGGCGCGTTCATACTCCAAATCAAAATCCTGGAGAATAACTATCCATTTAGAGTACTTTCCCCCCAACAATTGTCGAGTAAGGATATGTTGCATGGGGTTGCAGTCGGAAATGACCGTGGTTCTGCGTAATAAGATGTAGTGACGAAAACGTTGAACAACTTGAACAGCTCCCAAGGCTAGTTTCTCCACATGCAAATATTTGTTTTCGGTGGTCGTGAGACTATGACTCAAATAGTATATAACATGTTCATCATGAGAATCATCCTCTTGGACTAGAACCAGAGAAATGGTAGAGTCTGAAGAAGCTAAGTATAGGAAATAATCTCGGCTATAATCAGATGGAAATAGCAATGGTGTATGGGTTAAGGTGAGTTTCAAAGCTTCAAAGGCTTTGTTGGAAGTATTGTCCCATAGAAAATCGTAACCTTTCTTCAGAAGATGAGTAAATCCTTTTATTAATTCAACATGAGTGGGAATGAATCAACGTAAAAAGTTTTCCTTCCCTTGCAAACTTTGTAGTTGGCGTAGCATGGAAGGAGGAGGTATATTGAGAATAGCCTCAACCTTCAAGGGGTCTACCCGAATCCCATGTATAGACATGATAAAACTGAGAAGTCATTCGGATTCCACACAAAAAACAAATTTGTGCAGATTCAAACGTATGTGATAATAACGACAGCGTAGGCAAATGGCCCGTAAATGTGTTGGGTAATCTTGACGATGCATAAAATGCATCGGTAGATAGTCTAGATAGTTTTGTACAATGTTCTTAATATCATGAAAAGAATAAGACATAGCGCGTTGAAAAGTCACACCAACATTTTTTAGACCAAAAGGTAGTTTCCGGTAGGCGAAGGTTCCCCAAGGGAAAATAAAAGTAGTCTTTTGTCGATCCGTGGTTAAAATATTGATTTGATTATAGCCAGAGAAACCGTCCAGTAAGGAGAATATTTCACTTCTCGCACAGTCGTCAACAATCTGGTCGACGAAAAGGGTTGGATAATTGTCTTTGGGACAATCTTTATTGATATCCCTATAATCTACACAAATGTGGATCATTGCTTGTTTCTTGTTTACCAAAACAAGATTAGACACCCAATCGGTCAAAACCATAGGATAGACAAGGCCATCTTTAAGAAGTTTTTCAACTTCAAGATTAATAACAACAACTTTACATCGATGTACTGGGAAAAGTCTCTGTCGAATGGGTTCATCATCCAAATATGTCTTAATATCATGCACAACATTATCAGGAACAATACAAGGAATTTCTTCATAACTCGAGGCAAAAACGCCACAAGTTTCTTGCAAAAGGACTTTATAAGTGTGGACCTCATCAGTAGAATATGAGGCACCGATATGAAAATTTTCCATGACCCTGGGTTTAATCGATATGTCAAGAAGAACAGTAGGTGAAATTTTACTCAAGTTCCCTTCATACAAAACATCATGTGTTGACTTAGGAACAAAAGAAATAACAGCGACTATAGACGGAGTCAAAATCCATGGGTAGATCTTTATGGTATCATGTTCTAGGAAGACAATAGAACGATGATGCCCATGATCCCATGGGGTATCTTACATAGACATGACTTTCATGATCATATCATCAGTAGGAAAGATCACGTGAAATGGATCAGGAGATGTATCCCAGAGAGAAGGAGGAGAAGAGATTTTCGATTGAATAGCTTGATAATTTGATTCTATCAGACTTAAAGTCATTTGGTCGTTGTAACTAAGACAATCACCAAATCTAGGTACTATCCATGGATCATAAGACTTAGGGGTTTCACAAACAAAGGTTGATATCATGTTAATCGAAGCGACAAAAGGAGGAGGAATATCGGGTGGTGGAATAGGAAATTTACCCATCAAGGTTGAATCTTTTAAAAGAACCACGTTGACATTCTCATAATCTGGAGGTGTTTTTGAGATAATAGTTACGTTGCTAGTATGCGATTCAGAATTAAAGAAGGTCATTTGGTCGACAATAATGACCTTTCCTTGGTGTGGGAAACGTAACACACAGAAAAGGGTAGACACAATTGCGCACATGGAATCAATCCAACTACGGCTAAGGAGAAGGTTATAACCAAGAGGTGTATCAAATACCTCAACCTCAACATTGACCGCCTTACCTTCTAACATAATAGACAACGAAGGAAGAACACCGTAAGGTTTGAACCCTGTACAATTGAAGGCCTTAAGAGTATTGTGCGACTCGATAAGGGCACGAGAGCCAATATCTTTCCAACAAGTAACAGACATAACGCAAGTTGAAGCTCCTTCATCAATAACAATTCGACATATATTCTTATTTTCCAAAACAACTTGGATCTGAAACGCTAATTCAGGAGGAAACGTTGGAATATGATATTCCAAGTCAAATATTATCAAATTGGTATCGGTAGGATCNCCACCAATAGACTTCCGTTGAGTAGGACAACTTTGAAGGACTTCGAGAGCCGACATCGTAGAGGGTTCTTGCGCAAGGTCTTCTACAATACTATAGTTCTTAGCATCATGTGCATGAGTATTAAATGAAGACTTTTGAACAACGCCCTTGGGAGGAGGACAAAGAACTGTATCGAGACCCGGTCATTAGAGATTAGGAGGACCGTTTGGAGGTGAAGTTGGGGGAGGAGGTTGAACCAATGAAGGTGGTAAATCATCAACTTTATCTTTCGAAGAAGGGTAATATTTGGCTTGATTTGTGACTGCAACTTCATTTTTCTTGGAGTCACCAGTACACATAAGGACATAAGACATGGTAGAAGGAGAAGGTTGGTCATGAATGACCAATTGGGCCTACTACTGAGAAGGAAAAGGTTGTGACAAGACGGTGGGTGTAGGAGGTTTCCTAGTCCCTTGCAGGAACTTAGTAACCTCAGCACGTCATGGACAATTTTTCATGTAATGATCATCACCATAGATAAGGAAAGAATAATGAGGTTTACGCTTATCTTTGTCATTAACAAGTTGTGTTTTGAGTGTCTCAGATTATTGATTATTATTTTTGTACTCCTTGTTCTTACCCTTCCCTTTCTTTTTATATTGATTTTTACTGGTAGGCATAGATAGGACAAGCGTCGTTTAAAAGGTATGTCACTTGTAACTCATTAAACTAGTTCATATGATGATGAGTTTTAAGGCAAAGTGTGCATTATGCTCTTTTTTTTTCTAGTTTCTAGTGGGATCTAGGGAGATATGCTTGTGTTTTCAATTACTAATTAATCTGATAACAAAATTGGCGACTCATACACCTTTGCTCCAAATGCCTTGAATGAAGAATATCCACAATCTGACTTGAAGAACTAAAGCAAATCTCTCAAGCATAATCTGAAGTAGAACTCTCCATACAATTCTTAGCCTATTCAAACTTATAATTTTCCATGAGAGATCTCTCTTTATATAGTGTGAAAGAGAGATGGATGAGGATATTAGAATGTTCCCACCAAATCAGAGAAGCGAGTAAGATCCAAACCGATCGGAGGCCACCTCATCTTCTAGAAGATTCCCTTTTTAGAACACTCATGAAATTCGATGTTTCCCATGCTTTAAACATTGTGGCACCCTATGCACAAGAAGCATGTGACAACATTGCAGCCCAAGCATAGTGCAGAGTGTGATGATCAGGCATCATTGCACCCCATGCATATAGCAGGGTGTGATGACCTTCCTTCATATGGTTTTTGGCAGAGGAAAGAAAAACACTTTTCCCATGGAGAAAGTTTCTTTTAATATTTTTTAGGGAACATGAACACATGTTGTCAGGTGATCACTCAGGTGACCAAAATAATGTGTAAGAAAAACTTCCTCGAAAACTTCTTCAAAGCTCAGCCACCCAATTCTTTTCCCAAGTGCTTATTTTGATAGAGAATCCGCCAGAGTGTTGTAATGTCTATACACATGAAAGCAATGAAGCCAACAAAAATTTTCTTTAAGATCCAAGATCTTCTTCATCCATGGCCTCAAAGATAAGTCATTTAACTTAGTCTTACCAACAAAATAGTCAAGAGCTACCTTGGAGTCACCAGCCATCATAAGCTCAGTAATATGACACCTCAAAGAAAAAGTCAAGAGTCCCCACATACCAAGTAATTTTTCTTTATTGTTATTGCGAGGACCAGAAACAATATGAATCCCAAAACAATGAGCCCCACCCATTTTAAAAACAATACCTACACCACATTCTCCAGTAGTCGCAACACCATCAAAAAACCTATCGGCCTTCACCCGAAATATGAAGGATTCATAAGAAAACCAAACAATCATTATGAGGAAAGCCATAACGATCTTTGGAGGGATCTGTTTGATTCTGGCTTATGGAGTAAAGTCATTACTAAGAAATCGAACAGATGCCTCCAAAGTGATTTTGTAGCTAGTTCTTGGGTAAACCATTTTATATTTCGAATACCACATCCCCCATAAGCTTTAGGTATGCTAATCAAATCCCAGTGAACTAGATGAAACCTCGAGCGTTTTCTCATACCTTTCCAAAGGAAATTTTAACAGATTTGGAAAATATTATTGAGAATTTTAACATGAACCTTATCTAAAGTGAACCAATAAACCGACAAATTGTGTAAGATAGACTTAAGTAAAATAAGTTTTCCCCCCATTGAGAGCCACCGAAAGGTCTAATGCCCTAATTTTTTTTCTCAAAACTTCTGTAAAATCCAAATCTAGTCTACAACCCTATAGTAATTCAGTTTCAAATGAAACCCTAGGTACTTCATACCACAATCAATAGGAGATATAAGGATTCCAAAAATTTATTCAAACCTTGAAAACTAGTCATCTTCATGATTACAGTAAAAAAAGAAGGATTTTTGACAATTTACCTCCATTCTAGAAGCCTGACAAAACATATCTAATATATGTTTGATCTCAATCAATTCTTTAATAGATCAAACCCCTAATATGACCACATCGTCGACAAAAAGTAAGTGAGTAATAGAAAACCCTTTAGACACCTCAATTCATGTAAACTTTTCTTCTAAGTAAGCATTCTTCATCATCCCTCTGAATGCCTCCACCACTTGAAGAAATAACAAAGGGGGAAAACATAGTTACCAACTTAACGAGAACCCTAGAAAGTTCTCGTTTTTCTTGAGGTCCATTTTTTTACCCCGTTTTTAAAAATGGTGCTACTTGTAGCACCCCCCTCCCTTTCTAGATAGTTTTTGGACATTTTGAATTTTTTGATCCATAATGTTTCCACATTTTTTTTTCAATGCTTATTTTTGTATCTATTTTCACATGTTTCATTTTTTTTTTACCAATAGTGTTTTTAGTGATTTTTCCATCCTTCTTTCAATCTTAAAAATATTCTTTACCATTTACTTTTTTGAAATTAATATTTTTCATATAATTGTGTCTCCTTAATTAATTTATGTTTCAGATTTTTAAAATACAGTGAAAAACATGAATTTTACACATTGAATATATACAAAATATTGTATTTTTTTTCGATAAATT
>JASDQU010262949.1:0-15458 GCA_032191745.1 Picea mariana | reverse complement strand
TTAACATGTTTCTTTTATATGAGAAGACGATCTCTTAAAGAATCAAAATCAATTTTAAATCTTATTCCAAAATCGAAAAAAAAAAAAACAAATAAAAATAATATCTCTAAAAACATCAATATCCCTTATAATAATTAATAAAATTACTTTTAATGAAATAATATACTTTTTAATAAAATTTAATTTCAATCTTATATATAACTAAATACTTACCCATTCCAATTTAATTTCTTTAAAATAAAAAATTAATAATATAATAATGTGAGATAATACATTTTTATAACTAAATAATATCTCTAAAAACATCAAAATGATAATATTGACTACATTTTTTTTTGAAAGAATGAAGCGAGGCGGAAAGCCAACGCGGCTAGGGCCTAAACCCTAGTCGCCCCCGGTCTGGATCTCGTCTGCAGGAGCCCGAACTCGTCTGGAGCAGCCGATCAGAGCGTCCCTCCAGCGATTTGCATGACAGAGCGTCCCTTCTTCGATTTACAGCGGACAGAACGTCCCTCTTAAGATTTGCACGTGGTTTTGAGCAGAGGTCGTGCCTCTGCGTTTTTTCTTGTTTGTAGGTGGCCGCTGTCGTGCTTCAATGGCCCCAAAACCGACCGTCGAAATGGATGAAGATACACTGGAAGCATTCAAAGCACTAGTCTGTGCGGCAAGACCTAAATCCAAGCCGTCTATCTCATCTAAATTTGTCAAGAAGATGGAGGAGATCCCTTCGGTGGAGCTATCTCCAGAGGAGCCCTGCACTCTTACCTCCTGCTAGCAGAAATTCCCTCATCGGTAAGTTTACGGGGTTATGGCCCAGCCCCAAAACGGTGGAGGCATGGATGGATGATCGCTGGAAGTCACTGATAAAGGGAGAAGTCTCTTTATGTGCAGTAGGCAGGGGTTTTTTTGTCTTTAGTTTCTCGAGGACAGAGGACCGAGATCTAGTTTTCAGATCTGGACCCTATTTCATGGGGGCAAGAGGGTTGTTCTTAGCCCCATGGACACTTGACTTCAACCCCGGAGCTGAAATCACCGCAGCCCCTGTTTGGGTTAGACTGCCTCATCTTCCCTTGCATCTTTGGGGGAGAAGATCTCTGGACATTGGAAACAAACTTGGGCGTTTCTTGGACAATGTGGAGCCGAAGGGGGATCAGTTTACCTGCGCTCGAATTTGTGTTGAGGTTAACCTCGAGAAAGGCCTTCCGGAAGCTATCAAGCTCTCCCTGGGGGATTGGTCCCATATCCAAGAGTTGGACTATGAGCAGATCCCGTTTAAGTGCCTCCGGTGCCATGACTACGGTCATTTCGCAAAAAGATGCCCCAAAGCCTCTGCGGAGCCGGGACCAGTCAAAGAAGATGATTTTCAGCCAGTTTCTAATAGACGCAGGCAACCATGGCGAAAGGACCCACTAACCCAGGCTCCGAAGGCCACTCATTCAGCAGAGGCTACTCTAGAAAACAAAAATAGCTTTGATGCATTGAAGGAAGATGCAGCGCTAGATCCAGAAGCAACAGCAGTCAAGGGAAATCCGACAGACGAAAGCTTTCCAGAAACCATTCCTCCAGAGTCAGTAGCAGCGAGAGGAAATCGGGACTCAAATCCGGAGCCCACTGCCCCTGCAGGTCTAGTTTCAATCCCCTCCAGCGGCTCTATGGAAACTCCTGACACTGTAGACACTTCAGTTCCGTCTCCACCCCTTACCCGAGGGAGAAAGACCAACAAAGCAYGYAGAGAAAAGGAGGCTGMCTCCAACATTTCTTTAGGCTCTYAGAAAAAGYTGGATCCCTTTTTTAAGGGGAAAGTCTCATCCTCCTAGGTTTAATGCTTTGCTTCTGTCTTCTATTGTGCTCACAGTATGTGAGAATTTACTCATGTATGCATTTTTTGTCATTTTCTCGACTTAGCTCAAGAAGTAAGTGGGATTGTACTCTCAAGTTATTCACAAGAAGGTTGGCAGAAATCATCAACCTTCTTCAGCTTTGTAACTTTCTGATTTTGGTTTGCCAGGAAGCCGATTAATACACTCTAACCATTTTTGTCAAAAAAAAAAAATATCTCTAAAAACATCAATATCCCTTATAATAATTAATAAAATTACTTTTAATGAAATAATATACTTTTTAATAAAATTTAATTTCAATCTTATATAACTAAATACTTTCCCATTCCAATTTAAATTTTTTTAAAATAAAAAATTAATAATATAATAATGTGAGAGAATACATTTTTATTACAGTTAATCAACTTTTACAAAATTATGGGAGATGATGATGGATTTAAGCATCCAACATGTGTGTGAACTGATATGACAATCAATTTAAGGTGAGTGGCAAAGTGATGTAATACGATAATCGAAGTTGTTGTGGCAAAGTGATGTAATACAATAATCCAAGTTGTTCTTAATGGATCATGGTTGGAGATGACTTGGATGTAAACATCTGACATGGATGAATGAGGGGTGTTATTAAAATTGTTCATACAATACTTGTTGTATGGTAATTTAGGCCCGATAAAAGATAAACATTAAAAATATAAATAATAAAATATAATATAAATATATAAAAACTAAAATAAAACTATAAAGTAATAATAATGAAAACAAAAAATACAAAAAATTATTTGCATAATAATTTTTTGATAATTTTTTCTTTCTTATGCGATGTTAAAATAATATTTTTTTTATTTTTTTTATAATTTACTTTATAAATTATTATTATTTTTTTTTTTATCTAAATTATGATTGGTGGTCACATAATGATATCAACTTCTAGCATTAATATTGTAATAACAAAAGTCTAATTGTACATCATAACACAATAAAATTGTAATTTGTATACAAAGATAATCGGAGCAAGAATCTCTAAAAAAAAAAAAAAAATCATCATTGGCTCATAACTCATCATCCTTATTTAAGGAAAACCAAGCCACCTAAAATAATAGGTTAGGTTGGTGGTATGTTCGTTAACTTGTTTCCTTGTGTCTGAGGAAAATGAGTTAGGCCATACCCGAGGGCCAAGAAGGATCTCTCATATGTAAAAAGATAATATTTAAAATTTAATTTTTTTAATTTTTTTTTTACTTTTTATTTATAAATTAATTTCATTATTTATTTATAACAACTTGAAGTAAAAAGCATATTTTAGTAATGATAAATGTATATTATTAAGTAAGAAGCATATTTTAGTAATGTTAAATGTATATTATTGACTTTATTTAGGTAAAAATGAGCTATTTAGACTTTTTAAACAAATTTAAGAAATTATATATTATTTTAAATATAGCTTCATGAAATATGACCTTAATGTAAACATGAAAAATAAAACTCATAAAAAAAACTACTTTTTAAGATTAAAAATAAGGAAAAAACAAGAATCTTATATGCAAGAAGATAATATTTCAAAATTAATATTTAAAAAATAATAATTTTTATTCATAAATTAATTTTATTATTAATTTATTTATAATAACGTGGAGTAAACATCATATTTTAATGTTAAATGTATATTATTCATTTTAATTAGTTTAAATAAGTTATGTAGTCTTTTAAAACAATTTTTGGAAATTAAATATTATTTTAAATATAGCTTAATGACAAGGACACGGTACATCTAGTAGAGTGAGTCCTGAGTCATGTCGATTCAATCAGACAATCAATGCCAGAAATGTGTCAATTCATCCTCCTATGCTCGATCGTGTGCTCCCTGGATCCAGTAACCACCAAATTAATACATACATACAAGACTTTGAATCTATGAAATGACTGTAACAAGAGAAGACATTGAATCTATGAAATGACTATAACAAAGGAGAAGGCATGGTATAAAATGGATTTGAATAACATTACTATGTAAATTTGCACGATTGAAGAAATCTATTAACATTAAGTTAAATCAATTGGGTTTGTGTGCTTCCTTTTTATCAGGATAAGGGAAATAGTTTACTAGGATACGTGTTAAAATCAATTTGGAAGTAAAATACCTTCCTCACGTTTGAAATTTAAACTAACATTGCTATAAAACAAATTGATAAGTACTTGACAAAGTAACTACATCCGTTACCGAAAGTCCCACATCATGGAACCTTTTTATAATTACGGAGAAGTTGTCGGTTGGTGCAGGTAATGTTGTTTTTGGAAGAGTTGCATTAGAAGTGGTGCTATCCCGTCTTCCTAAATGCATGTAACATCTCCATTTTCAACCCCAAACTAGAAATGTGTATTGTAAATATAGAATGTGGCCGAGAGCCAAGTGATGTATATTGTAAATGTGATGTATGGCCAAGAGCCAATATGTAAATGATGTAAATTGAAATATAATGAATGAAATGTATCACCAACCTATAGATCGACACAGATGGATATTAGGGGATAAGTATCCACAAGAGAAGGTAGGGGTCCAAGGGGGAGAGTTACCTATATCTATAAAACCAAAACCCATCTCCCATTCTTCTCTAAATTATCCTTGCCATGAACCTTCCAATAATTGTTGAGTGTTCTAGAGTCCAATCATTGAATCCATGTAAGAGGGTTGGGGTGAGATTCACTTCCCATAGTTATTGAGAGCATCGGAGATGAGTACAATTATGTTGGGGAAGAGTGCAAGTCAAGCAAGCGAGAGGAAAAGAGGAAATTTGTATGGGTAGGGAAACCCATTTTTTTACGGATTCATGTTCTTGGCATAGAGAGTTGTTTTAAATGGAGTTTTTCTAACTAACAATAGAGTTCTAAGTGTGGGAGCTTGTAGGAAACTATGGTGGTCATGTTTGCTTTTTGTTTGGAGCCATAGTTTTCATGGAAAAAGAGGTTGTGTTCCTGGGAGTGACGAGTTGCACGGAATTCGTCGAAGGAGCATTCATTTTGGTTGTTGGGCGGATTTTTATTGCAGCTGTAGAATTCCGAAAATCCTAGCAAGTAGAATTCTTGTCCAACCTATGCTAGAAGCCCTGGAGGGGAGTGGAAAGGCCTGAGGGATTGTGAGAAGTGAAGGGGGATTCCATCCCTTGGCTTGTGCAGGTTGAGGGGAAGCTTGTTGGTGGACTGGAATTAGTTGAGTTTAACTATTGAAAGGGGGACACCAACCAGTGTTAGGGACCTATGTCTCTTGTGGATTCATAGCCCCAGCTCGGGGGTGTCTTTATATTGAGAATTGGAACAAAAAGGATACGGTTGGGAGGAACGTTTGTCCTCTGCAGCAGCTTGCACATTTCCTTAAGATAAGTGTTCTTTTGTGTTGTTTTTATTTCATGATAATTGTTGGTATATTTGTTGTGAATTTTACTCAGAAATTATATTTGGTTAAAGGCTACTTGATATGAGAAAAATGATGCAAACAAATCCATAGTTTATGGTGGAATGATGTTATCTACACTTAGTTATCACTGTGAACATTTAGAGTGGCTATATTTATGTTTTTAATTAGCATACACAATTGAATGATCTTGAACTTCATGTTGTGTATTATTTCTGCATTTTAATTTGGTATCATAAATTTCTATTGGGTCATTTTAGAATTGATGTGACCCAGTTGAGGGATGGGTACGTTACAAAGTGGTATCAGAGCAAAGTTTTCAACATTGAGTCTGCATTGGTCATTTAGCAGAGCGCAGAAGTGAAATTTCAGAATTTGCAAGAAAATTGTCTAATAGAATGTTAGGGAGAGTTCGTTTGCAAATTCTTCCACAAATGCTTACTGTGAAATTGGGAAAATTTCATGGGTATGCAGAAGAAACGAACCCAAGAATTAAAGCTTCCAAAATTAATCTCTAATTGAGGATATTTGGTCCTGTAGATGGTCATAATTTGAAGTTAAATAGCATCTATGACACCCGTAACAAAATTGAGGTGAAAATGGGCAAAAGCCCCAATTTTCGCAAAATAATTCAAGACAAATTAAATGCACAGGACGCGAAATTTGAAGAGTAGGGGATCAAAATTGTATGTACATAATCAATTCTATGATTGTATCGAGCTTAATTACAAGATCTAATGGAAGCCACCGAAATAATTATGAAAATGAGTTCTTCAAAAAAGTGCGAAAAATAAGCAAAATTGAAAAATTTTGGGTATTTTTCTGTACGATGACATCAGTATGATGTGGTGGCCACATGTCAGTTGACATGGAAGAATAAAGACGTGTACTTCCATGGCAGATGTAATGACATTTTGAATGTGATTTGGATCCATGTGGCAAGCTATCTGACATTCCCACAAAACCGCGGTAAGGTATTGAAATAATGAGAAATATGAGTCTATGAGTCCGCGAAGACAAAAAAATGGTTAAGTATAGAAATTTAGTGGACGAACGTATGAAAGGAAAATGAGAAATATGAGTCTATGAGTCTGCAAAGACAGAAAAATGGTTAAGTATAGAAATTTCTCGGATGGGCATAGGAAAGGAAAATGAGAAATATGAGTCTATGAGTCTGCAAAGACAGAAAAATGGTTAAGTATAGAAATTTCTCGGATGGGCATAGGAAAGGAAAATGACAAATATGAGTCTGGAAGTCCATGAACCCACGAGTCTGTGAAGATGGAAAATGGTTAAGTATGGATTTTTCTCGAATGAACGTATGAAAGGAAAATGAGAAATATGAGTATGCGAGTCCACGAAGATAAATAAAAAAGGGTTAAGCATTAAAAAATTTCGTACAAATGGAAAATAAATTAAGTGTTGGTGGCAGGTTCATGGAAGGTATGTGTGTAGAACATGATTTAGCGAGTTCGTGAGTCCGTGAATACAGTAAAATACATATTGAATATTTTTCTAAGCCCTAAGGATTGGTCAAGAAAATGCGTGGATGGAGTTCTAAGAGTGAAAGAAATATGGGACCACCTGAACCTGCAACAAAGTCTTAAAAATGACTAAGTAAAGAAGAAGGTATAAATTAGATCTGTGATGAATCCATCAACAATGGAGATCTAATCAAGAAATGATTGGACGTTTGTTGAACATTGCTACTGTGTTGAATGTTCTATTGAATAATTCTTCATTGTTTTTCCACCATAGCTTTCAGCGTAAAGCTAGGATTGAAGTGAACGAATAGTCATTGGTAAGGTATTTGAGGAGTATAAGAGATCTTTCAATACAAACTTTTGATTTGGGAATTATATTTTCTTTAAAAGTGGATTTTGTAGCAGTAAAAGAGTGGAAATTGCAACTTGAAATTGTTGTAACTTTTCGCTCAAAACTTAGAATGAGGCATCAGTACAGTCATTGGAAAGTTGTTTCAGAGAGGAATTCATTTAAGGAATAAGATTCTAGAATAATGCATTAATATTATTCATGAATAATGACCCGTGATATAATTAATAAGTATTTTGCAATATGCTTAATTCTAACAACAATTATTGCATGCACATTCTTGTAGAATTAGAGACACATAAAAGAAAATTTTAGCTCCTACATGAGAACTAGAGACATGGAGGATGTTCAAGGGTTTTACAACCATGAAGAACAAATTAGAGGCATACATACCAGCATGGGTAATGTTGAGACCGATTCTAATGGGAGAAGAGATAGACAAGAGCCTGTAACTATGAGAAGCCTGCAAAAAGAAGTGCATAGCTATAGATTCAATAATGAGAGTATCATGAACGCTCAAGAAGAGATACTTAAAATACTAAATATGCTACAAAAGCAAGTCAATAAGGATTCAAGCACAAAGCATGAAGCTAGCGCCAAACAAGTGGAGGTCTCTACGTATCATGATAGGGGGGGTGATCATGGAGGATCTAGATGATCAAGGAGTATTAGCCTACATCAACATTATCATTCCTCAGGGCACTCGACCAAAAAAACATACTCATGTTCGAGGTCGAAAAGTATCCCAAGTATATCTCCTGTCAGGAAGCAGAGAAGGAGAAATGGGTCAGATATCCTGCAAGGGGAATTGAGGAAAATCAAGCCACCATCATTTGATGGAGAAAACAAGAAAGGTGAAGATACAAAATCATGGTTGTTGTGAATGAGGAAATATTTCTAATTGCATAAATACTCATCAAATGTACAAGACAACATTACATCCTACCACCTTGAAGGGAAGGCATCTATGTGGTGGGAACAACTAAATTAGGTTAGGAACCTTGATGAGAAAAGAATTTCTTGGAAGCAGTTCAATAAATATTTTCAGCAACAGTACTTGTCAGAGCAATATTATTACAAGAAGATGAAAGAGTTATTTGAAATCAAGATTAGGAACATGACCATGGATGAATATGAGAGGAAGTTCTTGGAACTTCTCAAGTATGTGAGCTTCATCAAAGACAAGAAGGTCAAAATTTAGAGGTTCCTGAGTGGACTGCCATCCTTTTACAAGGACAAAATTCAATTTGATGAACCCAGGAATTTAGAAGAATCCATAAGAAAGGCAAAGTATTTGTATGAGTAGAACAGAGGAAAGCCAACTTTCCAAAGGACCTAGGATGACAAGAAGAAAGGAAAGATTGATCAAAGGAAGAAAGAATTCAAGCCACCTTTCGTCAGAAATAGATCTCAATCGTATCAACAAGGGAAGCCATCTCAAGATGATCAAAAAATGGTAGAGTCCTTGAGAAAGAGGCCAAGGTAGCAGCCCATAAAGTGTTGGGGATGTGAGGAAGATAACATGCATAAATATTTTCCTCGCCAAGGAGATAATATGAAGATTTTACATAGCGTCAAGAAGGAGAATACAATAGAGGAAATGGGCAAAAGCATGTCGAGGATCTATGCTACCTTGGACAATAGAAAAACAGACTATCAATCCCACATGATCGAAGTGGAAGGTAATATTGATAATCATCCCATAGTCATCTTAATTGATTATGGAGCTAGTCATAGCTACATATATTCAAAGCTAGTTGAAAGATTTAAATTTAAGAAACGTAAGCATGCAAAGTATTGGTTAGTTCATCTAGCTACTGGAACCAAGAGAGGAATTAGTGAGTTTGCTAAAGAATGTCTTATAAACATGAATGTAACTAACACTAATATAGACTTGAACATCAAACCACTTGGGTCTTGTGACTACTTGATTGGTATAGATTGACTAGAAAATCATCGTGTTGTTTTAGATTGTTATAACAAGTTTTTCACGTGTCTTGATGAGGAAGGGAATTCAAGGACAATACAAGGTATTCCAAGGCCTCTATACGTATGAGAGATTTCAACATTGCAACTGAAAATAAGTTTTAGAAAAGGGTGCCAGATATATGAAACCCACATGGAAGATCCAATGAAGGATAAGGACTCGAGTCTTGAGGATTATTCAGTCTTGAAAGAGTATAAAGACATGTTTGATGAATTGTCAGGATTTCCACCAAAGAGGGACATCTATATCTCAATTGAATTAATGCCTAGAACTTCCCCGGTATCTAAGACTCCTTATAGAACAAGCACACCATAGCTAAAAGTGTTCCAAATGCAACTAGAATAATTGTTAAATAAAGGGTACATACACCCAAGTGTCTCTCCTTGGGGTGCCCAAGTTATCTTTGTCAAGAAGAAAGATGGAACGTTGAGGTTATGTATTGACTTCAGACAAATAAACAAAGTTATAGTCAAGAATAAATATCATTTTCCAAGGATTGATTATCTTTTTGATCAACTGAAAGGATGGCAATGTAATCTAACTTTGAAGAAGTCGAAATTTGCACAAGCACTGGATCATGAGGTTCAGTGAGAAGAGGTTTAAAAGGTATAAAAAAACCTTCAGCTTCAAGATCCACAACCCTATTAATTTATGGTGTAGAAGTGTTTGAATCCACAACATTTGGTTATACTAAATTGGAAGAAACTACTAGCTCAAAAGAACCAACTCTGTCCAATCGATGCCTTTGAGAAGGCAGTGGAGGCTCCACCCTTTTTGGAGAAATACCTTTGATCCTTCGAGAATGATAGAGTAGTTGATCTACCACTTTAAAGTACATATGGGAAGGGTATCCAATCGCGAAGCTCCAAAACAACTGACACCATAGATGACCAAGTAGTACTCAAGGAACCGTCATATACATGACAATCCATTGACATTTAGACAAGTATTGGATGGGTAATCTCTGCCAGTCACCCTCACGTAATCCCGTGTTTATCACTTGTGTTATAGGAGTTTCCTAGCCACACCTATACAAAAATTGGAATTTTAGCACTCCCTAGTCAAACTCTTATGTTCATTTAAACAACCTTGGAGAATTTACTCTTCAACCTATTCCAAGGTGTCAGTATGCTTAGACACTTAGGATTTAGTTAAGATCTAATTGGTCTAATGTGTTGATGGGTAAAAGTTTGTTTCTTAGTGTGTTTCTTTAGTATGCATTAGTATGCATTTGTAGTTAGGAAATCCAACGATCACAATATGTTTCCAACAAAGAGTGAACCAACATTTCATATTCTCCTCAATCTTAATGGCTACATTGATCCATGTCTTAACACCTAATTGGTCCATAATCTCTATTTAGATAGCATGGAGGGTCATTTTCTAATGATCGATTGTGAGAAAATCTCTTGTAAATATCTCTATGACCTTTTTCTTTTGCATTAATAAATTGCTCCAAGTTGCCATGTTTGCCCCGTCGTGGATGTTTCATCGTAGGGTTTTACCACATCAAAATTTTGATTTGTTAATATTTGATCTAGTTCTCTGAGTGGATACTAAAGGTGTTCATTTTTTATTAGAATACATGTGTTGTCTAACACGGTATCAGATCTTGTTTAAAGACCCACTCCCATTGAAGATTGAGATCGTGAATCTGAGTTTATTCATCTCTATTTTTTTCTGTTTTCGTACATTTATGGGATGAGAGGAATGTTCCATTTCTTTTGGAACGTTCATTCAAGTCAAGAATGCTTTTTGTTTCACTCTAAAAGGTTTATGTTTTCCCAATATACGACCATTTCAATCATATCAAGAGGTATAAAGCCCGAATACACCCTTTTTAAATTTTTGCAGAGTATTATTTTGGTTTTATTTCCATTTTCTATTTTTGTTTCTGGGTTGCCACTCTTTTGGATCCGCATATGCTCTTTTCCCCGCGTCCTGTGTGATATCGGAAAATCAAAAACAAATAAGAGAGGGTGCATTTTTCGGGTAAGCTAACCGATATCTAACCCTTTGTTGTCATCGAGAAGCGAAACAAATTTCTTGTGTGAAAGGAGTTTTTTTTTAGCATGCTCTCCAAGGTTGTCTTCCACAACAACAACTGTTGTCATCAAGAAGCGAAAATTATTCCCTGTGTGAAAAGAGTTTTTTATGAGCACACTCTCTAAGGCTATCTTCTACAACAACAAAAAACAACCCCAATCCTCCTTCTAAACAATATAATATTTTTTGCTAGCTTACTTGGTTAAAATTTGTCTTATTAAGTAAGAGGTTTTGAGTTCAAGTGTCATTTTTGTTAATTTTTTTGAAAAAAATCATGCATCCATTATAAAAGTGAATCACTATAAGTATCTTTAATATTTTATTTTAAAGTTATTTATTTTGAATGCAACTTTATTTTATAAAGTAATTTCATTGTAAAAGTGATCCCCCCTTCATTTTATAAAAGTGGCTCACTTCATAAAACAACTTATTTGTAAAAGTGAGGTTATTTGGAGGGGTATCACCACATGGACCAAATTCTACTTGCCACGTGGCTCTTTGGTTATCGTTTATGTTTGTTTTTCAAAATGACATAACTCTCACATTTGAAGTCCGTTTCCAGTGCCTTTTTTTTTAAAACCACCTATTTTTTCGAGATATTTCCATCCAAATCATTAGTTTCAATTTTTAAATCCACATTATATACATATTTAATATGGATTCTTCCAATGATGTTTTTCTTACCAACACCAACTACTTCCAATGGAAATCATATATGGAGCATTTATTAAGAAGTAAAGGCATGTACTGTATTACCTTGGGAAAGGAAAAAGAACCCACTAATGATGAAAGTAAAGTCAAATGGGATAATAGGAATGATGAATCACATGGACTAATCAGAATGTTCACCTCTCGTGATTTAAGGCTCTACCTTCAAGAAATTGATGACCCTGATGAAGGTTAGGAAAAATTTGAATCTGTGTTTGGTAAACAAAATATTATTTGAGCACATCAGTTAGAAAATCAGATATTGAATTTAAGTCCAAATGATTTTTCCTGCATTGAATACTATCTATCTAAGTTTAAAACACTTAGAATTTTATGTGAAGAGTGTAACATAATGTTGGAGGAAGAGCATTGCATCTATATTATTATGTATAAGCTAGGTAGTGCATATTTTGTATTTGTATCTACCTTTTATGCCATGAGAGAGGCTCTAGGGAAATCTTATCAAAAACCCACTCTTCAGTCCTCTTGTGATGCTTTGATTAGAGAGAAATATAAGCTTGTATAAATTGGAGTGATCAACACTATAGGTACCTCCAGCAAAGCTTTAGTAGCCCAACAAAAAGACAAACCCAAGAATCCCAAGAAGAAACATCCTCGCCACAACAAAAATCAGAACAAGAGTCCCAAACCCACTCAGACAACTTCAGCTCTTAATGGTGACAAATGAGAAAAATCTAAAAATAAGAAAACTGACAGACATTGCAAATTTTGTGGGAAAGATGGTCATGATGATTCCAAATGTTTCAAGAAGATGGAAGTTTTAGAAGTAACTATGAACAAGAAAAACATCAGTATTGATTCTAATTCTTATTCTTCTTCTCATGGAAATACACTTTCTTCTTCTGGTTTCTCCTTCAATGCAACTTCTACTTCTTCTTCTAATGAGTGGCTTATTGATTCTAGAGAATATTATCATATGTCTAAGGAGAAAGCCATATTTTCTACTCTAAATGAATGTAACACCAAGAAAATATTTGTTGGTGATTGTTATTGCACAATTTGTACTTTCCCAAAAGCCCAAGGCAAGTGGGTACAAAATTGGCATAACCAGGAATAAACTATCATTGCCACCTTAATAGGAGATCCCTTTATATTTAGGAGTATGTCAAGACTACCCCGGGGGAAACATCCCTGATGACCTGGGGGTTTGAGAAGGCTAAGGTAAGTAATCACAAGGAAATCCTTCCCCTCTCACAAATCACTCAAATCAAGGGGTTCTTTATGTCTTAGAGAGATGAAGCAAATAAATAATATTGTGGACCTGCCCAAAACAAGACAACAAGGCTAAAAGGGGCACTTTCCAAGTACTAAATTGATGTTAGTGCTTCATAAGACAATGAACCTTAAAAAAGTAAGCTAGTTGATATGAATTTGCAACAATGCAACAGTTTATAACAAAAATTAATATTTTATAACAGCCACAAGAATTTTTCTTTGAGAGTGCTTGAAAACAACAAGAAGAAATAGTTTTAACCTAGTTGAATGATAAAATCTTGTCACAAGAAAGTTTGGCAATGTCTAGATAGAAAAATAGGTCACTTTTGTAGATAATTTGTTGTGGTTAGATGGCTGTAGAAATCTTTTGCAGCACCAACAAATTATAATGGTCAAAAGTGCAAGAAAATGCCATACAAAGTTAACACTTACCTAGCAGATTGACTAGCAATTATCACAATTGATTTTTGAATGAGTTAAGTGTAAGTTATGTACGAAAATGTATCCAATCAATGTATGTTTGTATGGATGTAGAAATGTTTTGCAACAACAGCAAGTTAGCTAAGTAATTAGTGTATTTTAGGGTTACAAAATGTTAGTAACAGCTTCAAGGAAAAGGTTTGAGTGTTTTCTTGATCAATCAACACTTGTACGTGGTAGACTAGTGCATTCCTAAGGTAATGGAGTCAATAATGGAAGAAACAATTCTTATAGGAAAAATAGCAATGATAATGTTATGTCAAAGGGATGAAGAGGATGAGAAACGTGTTGGTATCCCAAGGCCTCAAAAATCCAATTCCTAGAGATAATTTCTAGAAAGTAACAAAGGTTAGGCCCTAGCGATTTCTCTTTTTCTTGAACAAATTGTAATAAAATATGAAATGGGAAAGGAAGTAGGGTTACTAGTGTGCCACAATGGTAGGGCTCTAGTGTCTACTTCAAGATGGGTGCCTTTCAACAAATTTTAGCACATGGAAAACTATAGAGAAAAAGATAGTAACATATGTCTTTCTCCTAGGGTTTCAAGCAAGAAATTTCATAATCTTGGACATGAAACAAGTAAATTAACCATAATCATTCATTCACAATAAATAAATGCATATTTTCCACTTACTTCACCAAGAATAATCAAGCATAAACCGTACTTGAAGATCATCCACATGAAATTTTTCCAAAATACATCAAGAAATGCCTCCTCCAAGAAGTGCACACCAATAGATTTCAACCAATAACCATTAAAGAGGGCCGAATTTCAGACCACCACTTGTGTGATGAGTGAATGATGAAAAAATATGAGAGTTTTATCTCTTATTTATACAATGTCAATGACCTTTAATTACAATTAGGTCATGAAAAGGCCGACATCGCCAAATTACATGAAAAATCCAGTTTTTACACAAATTAAGATAATTAAACCCTAATTTCACTTTTAGAGATGTCGTCAAGCCCTTCTAGGGTGACGTTAGACCCCTAGGTTGGAACTCTAGGCCTCAAAAGGAAAACGCTTGGCCTCTAGAGGCCCTAAATGCTTCCACATGTGCCAACTCACACCAAACCGTCCTCATAAATGGAAAACCCTAATTGGATGATGTCAAGGGTCAACATGAACATGATGACGTTAGAGGCCCTCAAGGGTCAACGTCATGGTGGAAGGGCAAGCGCCCCCCCCTCCCCGCCCTTGGGTCTAGGCCTGCCAGAGTGTCTCGAGGGAAACATCCTTATTTCTTCATGGTTCCATCCTCTAGTGCCTCTCTGCCCCGGGTTGGGGTCACAACATCCATATGTTGGGATTTCATCCCTATGGATTTCCAACCTAATCATTCCCCCACATGAACCTATCCACTGGGAAAATTCCTACAGTAACCAAAAATACACCCTCCAAGGGCTCATAAGTCACGTGCATCATAGCAATGTCAATCACATCTAATAATCAAATTACTCAAACATGTTCATCGAACCCCCCTTTACCCATACAAATGCTCAAAGATGTTATTCAGTTCAACAAGTTAGGTTTGGAGAGGGTCTCAAGAGGTCCTATTGGGCTAGTCCTCCTTAATTTTGGGGTGTTTCCCAGGTGAGATACAATCTAGGTCATGTAAGTGTGTGAATGGTGTAGGGGAAGTGTTTGGGCAGAGGGTGCAATGATAACATGGAAATGTAGGTATTTACTATGGGTGCCTCTATAGAGGGTGAGTTGCACATTATCATGGATGCCATTGTTTCATAAACCATTCAATGCCTTTTATTCTTTGTCTTATAGTTTTTTTATTTTTGTAACAACCCTAGTAGAATATATACTTAGGGATTATTAAGTAAAAGATTTATTAGGTAATTATTTTTTCCTAACATGTTAATAACTAAACAACGATTGGTCTAATGATATTAATTAAGTATTTATTAA
>JASDQU010262946.1:4775-15517 GCA_032191745.1 Picea mariana | reverse complement strand
TTTCTATTAATTATTCAGACCATGAAATTCCTATGACATTGAGAAAACATATCCAAGTATCCATGGTAAAAAATTCAGCTTGTGGGTCACTGTATTTTGGGAGTTACACTCTATGGAAAATAGGGTTTGTAGCTAGTCTTGAAACTAGTCAAAAACATGTGTTTCGGGTAAAAACGTCGTAACTTATTCATAACAGATACAAATTCAGTGAGACAAAATGTGTTGGTTATGTTATAGGCTTTAGTATTCTATGTAACATTTTCAGATCAATTCAGAAAATATTTCATGCGGGGCATGCTCTACAAGGTCGCTCTCTAGAATAAGCCAGAATTCAGCAAGGTATGTCATTTTTGCTATAAATCCTTTTCTGAGAGGTTCCAAGTAGTGACACTTGGAGGAATTGTATAAAACGCACTGAATAACACTGTGTATAAGTTTCATTTATTTATACATTACAGGTACAAAGTTATGATTACTTCAAGTTAGGGTTGTTGACTAATCCAAAACTACGCATGTGAGACTAAAGAAAAGTTTGATGAAAATGCTAGTATCTTGTTGTTAAAGTTAAGGAAGGTTTGCAGGAATGTGATCATATACACCAGGTCTATTACAGAGCTACAAATCATATTTGGATGATGAAATTGATGATGGATTTTGGTTGAGTTACATGTTGAGTACATGGTTGAGACAAGTAGTTGATGAGTTGGCACATACATGAGGTGTATAGTTGATGATGTTGGTTGATGAGTAGTTGACACATGATTGGTACATACTTGGTACATGGTTGTATGCACCTGTTTATCGTACAGGTTGATTACAGGTTTTTTGGTATAGGTTGGTGCATGGTTTATGCACTTGTTTATGGTACAGGTTGATTACAGGTTGAGGTACAGGTTGATGCAAGGTTGATGCATGGTTCAGATTTATTGGTACATATTTACAGCAGTATGTCTCACAGCGATAGTGTGACAGTGATTCCATCATTCTACTTATACTTCAGAGTGGCAGGACGAGGCAAGGACAGGTGGTTGTAGTCGGAGAACATAGGGGGTTGTAGCCTCCTTCTGGTTGTAGCCAGAGAATTGGGGAGTTGGAGCTTCCCTCAGGTTGTAGCCTGAGAAACTAGGGGGTTGGAGCCTCATTCCAATTGCAGCTGGAAAAAAAAGGAAGTTGGTGCTTCCAATGAATGTAATTCTTCAAGACATATAAGAAAACGCATTTCGTGGTTTTCTCCCGATTTGGGTTTCCACGTAAAACACTGGTGTACTGTGTATGTATGTGATTGTTTATTTCTGACTGCTCATTATTGGATAATAATTCTACATTGATATAACAATTGAAGAAAAAGGATTATAATTACGCTATTGTTGATTCAGCCCCCCTCTTAGTAATCCAACAACATTGCCTACTTTCATGAATGTGCATAATGTATTTCATGTCTCTTTTTTGAAAAAGTATGTGTATGATCCTAACCATGTTATTGATTGGAATTTGATTCAGGTGGATCTAGAAGGAGACTTTCAAGTCCAACCAATGCACATATTGGACAAAAAACTCAAAGTGTTATAGAATCGAGTCATAGAGATGGTAAAAGTTTAGTGGACCTGCTATGGTCCTAAAGATGCTACTTGGAAGCATGAATATGCTATGTAGGCAAATTAGACACGACATTTTGAGGAATTTTGAAATTTTTTATTAATGTTTTTTATATGCACTGAGGACAATGCCAAAATAAGAGGGAGGGGAATGTAATACCCCATTTTGAGTCCTTGTATTATATAATTTATTTATTTTATTTGATGAAAGGTCAAAGTGTCTGAACAATTAAAAGGGGCTAGAGTGCCTAGGAAATGTACCACTTTGATCATTATTAATAATAAAATACATCGTAAAAAAAAAAATAGAAATCTTTGCCAATTATTATTGCATGGGGAGTGAAAAAACGTTGGTCTTTGAATTGATGCAGGGAAAGGAAAAATGGAGATCTTAGGGTTTTGGGTGTAATGGTAAAGGAAAAAGAAGAAAAGTAGCTCCATGGTTGGGGAGAGGGAAGGATTCCTTCTGAGCAAGAAGGAACTATCCCACGGGATGTCAGATCCTAGGATAGAAAAAAAACTTAGGAAAAGGGTCTATAGAGGGAAATATTGAGGAAAAAAAGTCATTTAAGGACATAGTCAAAAGTAGGCCTGAAAGAAAGTGTGAGGATGTCAAAATGGGGGGAGTAGGCATTGGTTAGAATGATGCAGGATAAACAATTTTGGTAGTACTGGACAAGGAAGAGAAAGGACAAAATCAAAAAAAAAAAATGGCTAAAGAATGGATTCTTACCTTAGACTGCAGAAAACTTGAAGTACGAGATAACCTCGAATGGAATAGAGAAATACATCCAAATGATGAAATTCCATGCCATGATTGGGAAATTTATGGGGATCTTCCCCTCGAAAAAATCCCTTCGGATCTGTATTAAAGAAAGATGGAAAGTAAAGGGAATAATAGACCTCTAACTTGGATCAAACTAATTTTGCATAGCATTCTTCTCGGAATCAACTGACAAAGAAAATATCTTTGAGGAAAGGCCCTATTTATTCAACTTGGTAGGCTTGCACATGAGATATTGTTCATAAAAGTTTTCTTCAGAGAAATAAACCTTCACAGAGGCGTTGGTATGGATCAGGATGTACTCCCTCCCAAGGGAATTATGGGAACCCAAGACCCTTGAAGGCATTGGAAATACGTTGGGATCCTTTTTCAAGATCTCATAATTCACAAAGTTGGCTAGGTATATCTCCTATGCTAGAATATGTGTTTACATTAATGTAACATGAGCCCTACCAGAATCCATCATAGTCTCGTATCAGGATGATGAATGGACTCAACCCCTAGACTACAAACATATTCCTTTTAGATGCAGGAAATGCCACATCCATGGACACCTATTCATGGATTTCCCCCTTAATTCCCCTCCCAAAGGAACTCCAGGTAAGGAATTAAAAAATCCATAGGGATTTAATAAGATCCCAAACAAAAGAAAGGTTGGGCGAAGACAACCTAAAAAATCAGGAACAAATCAGAATAAAAATTCAAGTAATAACTTCCAAATCCTGAAGGAGAACCTGGTGGAACCACAACTAAGGAAAAATCAAGGGAAACTAACACAACACAAAAGGAATCCATAGGACCCAAAGAGGTAGATACCAAAAGGAATAAAATAGAGAAAGAACCAGTAGAGAAAGGCTTAGAAGACACAGAATTAAAGATGAAGGAAACCCTAGACTCTAGAGCAGAGTCGACAGAGGAATCAGACATGGATGCATATCAAGCAATGGAATTAGAGGAGGTAGATTTATATATTCCAAGTTTGAGGGATATCCATGGCTCAATGACAATAAATAGTCTCACCATAGTTCATATCTGAAGGCTTCAAAAATACCTAGAGAACGGGAAAGGTAAGGAAAATAATTCAAATTCCAAACCCCCCCCCTCTCAGGGGTTATCAGGATCAATACCAACCCTATAAAATCCCTCAAGAAACTTTTAAGAGAAGATAAAATAAGAGGTCGGAAACCATACCACCAAAAGATAGAGGAAACAAGAGCTTTGATGGTAGATTTAGGACAAGTGGTTTGTCTTCCGAACAAATACTTCCCCCCCAACCAAAAAGTTAATTATGAAAATCACATCCTAGAATATTAGAGGAATGAATAGCTCATCCAAACAGAGGATGTTGAAATCTGAAATTTCCAGGATGAAGGTAGACATAATCCTCCTTCAAGAGACAAAATGTGATGAAGGAAATATAAGAAAAATAACGCAAAGTATCTGTCCAGGGTGCGAATCCAAATGGATAGCAATGGAAGGAACATTGAGAGGTTTTTCCACTCTCTTGGATCCATATCTCTTAGAAATGTAGGACATCTCTTCCATCTCTAGGATTCTTACACTTAATTTTAAGTGTAAAGGATCAAGGGAAGTGGGATACATCACTAAATATTATGGCCCAAATACACCAAACATGAAGAGGAATTTCATGGACAAGATAAAACTTCTATGAGCCTCAATGATAAATCAAGACTGGATTCTAGTGGGCGACTTAAACATGATCCAAAACCCTTTGGAGAAGCAGGGAGGTCTCCACATTATTGATCAAGAGAGTAAGGCCTTTGGAGAGATCATAGAAAATCTCAGCCTAGTAGATTTCCCAACTAGAAATGATATCTCTACATGGAATGACGAGAGAGGAAAAGAGCACATGATTGCAATCCGTTTGGATAGATTTATGTATTCAGATAAATCCTTCATAGAAAAATATGGGTTATATGCAGAGGTCCTCCCCTTACAAGGTTTGAACCATTGGCCTATAGCCTTGGAATGGGCCCATGTATGGAAACAAGGACCCACTCCTTTTATATGTAAGAAGTTATGGCTATATCACCCAGACTTCATGATGAAACTAGAGGTATGGTGGTTAGAATCGAGAGGCCTCCAAGGCACCAAAATGTTCTAGTTTCAACAACGGCTGAAACATGTCCATAGATGTCTAATAAATTGGAATAAATAAGCTTTTGGTAATATCTTTGAGGAAAAAAAAACTAGAACAATAAATGGAAGAGATCCAACATCAAGGTATTCATGGTATTTTCTCCACTGACCTCATAGAGAGAGAGGCGAATATTAAGGAGTAATTATTAAAAAGAGAGAGATGGGAAGAGACCCTATGGAAACAAAAATCCAGGATCCAATGGTTAAATGAAGGGGATAAAAACACCAAGTTCTTTCAAAACTCCTTAATCCAAAGGTGGAACAAAAACAAAATAATGGCTATTAAAGCGCCAGATGGAAGCACCGAAGTAAAGAAGGAGGACATATATAATGAACTCCTTCAAAATTTTCAAAACCTCCTCTCTAAGCCTAAGATCAATCGAGAAGAGTAAATCACTAAAATCACCATAGCTATTCCAAGGCTGGTTCAACCAGAGAAATCACAAGCTCTGTTACATTTGATTTCCCTTAAAGAAGTGGAGGATATTGTGAAAAGTATGGCATTAGGGAAGTCCCTAGGTCTGGATGATTTTACATAAGTATTTTTCCAAGTTGGATGGAACGTTCTATGAAACGACATCTAGGAGGTGGTAGAAGAATCCCACTCTTCCAAAGTCATTCTTCATGCCTTCAATTCTACCTTCATTAATTTGATCCCAAATATCAAAGGATAAATTTCTATAGATAAGTATCGTCCTATTTCTTTATGCAACGTCATTTATAAAATTATATTTAAACTGGTAGCCACCAGGATTAAACCAATCCTCTTGCTAATCATCTCTCGGGAACATGGAGGATTTTTTAAACATAGATAAATTCTTGATGGAATTATAGTATCTCATGAAATGATACATCCCCTTAAAACATCTAAAAAATAAGGTATGATGATGAAGCTAGACATGTCCAAAGCCTATGACAGGATGAACTAGGACTTTCTCAGAAAAATGATTTTAGCTTTCGGATTTGAAGAAGGATGGGTAACCTGGATTATAAATATGGTTACAACAACCTTCTTCTCTATCATGTTAAATGGATCCCCAGCCATGACGTTTAATTTCTCTAGAGGGATGAGACAGGGTGATCCCTTATCCCTATTACTTTATATAATTATGGTAGAAGGATTGGTTCGTAGAATTTCGCAAGCTAAGATCAAAGGCATGATCAAGGGGATACCCCATATCTAGGTGGAAGAGGCTTTGTTGCACCTTCAGTTTGTGGAAGAAAATGTCCTAATTGGATCCCCTATGGCCAAATAAGTGAAGGGGTTTAATTCAATTCTCGACCTCTTCAACTCAGCCTCTGGTATTGTAATTAACCAAGAAAAAACTCATCTCTTCTTTTTCAACAACCCCCTAGTGTGTAAAGACATTTAGCCAATGTGCTTAGCTTTCAGATATAGTCCCTCCCTGCTAAATATTTAGGAGTTCCCCTTCTCTATAAAGTGCTCCATAATCCCTCTTGGGAGTTCCTCTTGGATAAAATGGAAGAAAAATTGCAAATTTGGAATCACCACTCCCTGTCCCTGCTAGGTCGATTCCTCCTCATAAAATTAGTTCTCTCGACCCTCCCTGTGTATATCTTATTGATCCTAGTGGCCCCGGTGAAGATCCTTCATCATTTGAGGGCCCTCCAAAGAAATTTTCTCTAGGATGGGCCCTATAAAGATTCTAAATGGCACTTAGTGGCATGGAGTACCCTCTGTAGACCCAAATATCAAGGGGCTCTGGGAATTAGGGACCCCTAATTGACTAGCTCCACGTTGGCCACCAAAATCTGGTGGCATTGGATCAAATCCCCTTCATCCCTTTGGGCCAAAATCTGGAAGTATAAATACACTCCTCTTATTCCTCTCCAAACCTTAATTCAAGTATATGGAATCTGTCTGGGTTCGGTGATATGGAATAACTCTTGGAATCATCAGCGGTTGGTTCAGTCCCAATGCTTATGGGACGATGCATGGGAACAACTCCCCATTTTATGAGAATAAGATAAGTTTGTATCCATAATATCAACCCTTTAAAGAGAAGGATGGGAGAGACTACAACACTTCTGGAAAACCCTCTCCCCTCTGAGAACACCCTCATGTGATCATGGAAACCTCTAGAGGAATGGCCAGTTCTTTGGACATAAGAGACAAAGGACTTGGTCTCCAAACTTATTCAAGAGAGATAGATCGAGAACAAAGAAGGGGAAGACATAATTCGTTGGGGATTTCAAGGAAATGGAGATTTTAGGGTCAAAACAACATACCAAATTCTGTAGGACTTTGAACTTCCTCCCATCTAAACCATCTGGAATAAAATTTGGTCCAAATCCCTTTGCACCAAAAATTCTAATTTTTTATGGCTGGTAGAAAATAGAATAATATTAACTTGAGACCGTCTCCTTAGAAAATGGTTTGTTGGGCCATCGATATGTAGTCTTTGCTATGATTCTGAAGAGACTCGTGATCATATTTTAAGTAAATGTAATTTCATGATGCAACTCTGGGACCAAGGAACCACAAACTTTCAGAGAATGGATCTGCAAAAAGACAATGTTGTAGCCACCATAAAATTTTGGAGAGATAAATCTTTTAACATTTTTCTCATTAATAGAGCTTGGGAAATTTTCCTAGGTATCCTCATGTGGAATGTTTGGAAAGAAAGGAACCGAAAAATTTTCAAAGACAAATCCATTACCAAAAATCAATTGTGGGAGCTCATCAATAAAAATATGACCGAATCCATTTCAGTAACCCAATCGATGGAACAAGACCTCCAGGTACAAGATCCCAAAACAACCATCTTCAACAATTGGAATTTGGGTCCTTGCCTCAATAAGAACCTTCAGGTGAAAAAGACTGGAAAATATTGAATTCGAGATTTCTAGAGACCCCCTCAAGAAGAATTAATTAAGATAAACTTTGATGATGCATCTAAAGGAAACATAGTCCTGGAAGGGGCAAAAGGAGTCTTTAGGAACCACAAAGGAGAACCCCTCCTTCTCTTTGGGTTCAACCTAGGAATCACTTTGAACAATGCAACAGAGTTGGTGGGACTCAAGAGAGGCATTGAAATAGATATAGAAAGAGGATTTTTGGCCCTGAAGTTCGAGGGAGATTCCCTTCTGGTCATCAAAGGTCTTCAACAACTCATAAATGGGGTCAAGGCAGAGAGGCTTTCTCAGAATTGGTGCCTAAGATATGGGTTCTTAGTTCTAGGATCCATGGTAACTTCCCTAATGGCCACAGTCACTGAGCCAATCAGAAGGAATGCCAACATGGTGACTAACTGCATGACCAACCTAGGTGTCACAATGCATGAAAAGTTTTAGATCTGGCATCCAAGGGACCCACTAATAGGTGGAAGACAAGAACAAATCCAACGCAACTTCCAAGAAAACATGAAAGCATGGAGGGAAGCAACGAAGCACATCGGTCGAGACACTTGGGAGCATGGCCCTCATCATAAAATGTTCAAGTAGGACATATGGCCCAGATCAGTGATGACATGCTTAGAGGATTAAAGGACGAACCTCCATGTTAAGGGCCCATACCTCGATCCAGAAAGAGAAGACAAACAGCCTCAAGAAACATGAACGCAAATGAGGAATCATTTAAAGCAAAGGACAAGGATGATGGAGAGAATTTGGGAAACGATAGGATAGAATGCAGTTAAACCCTCCATGATGAAGCGTGCAAAAGAAGACCAGACACACAAAGCACACTTGAAAGGGAAATGTTTTTATCATTGGAATAAGTAGTCACATGCCGCAAGCAATCTTGGTGGCCCAGAAGAGAAGGTACGAGGTATATTCACCTTCCCCTCCATCATATAAATTGGTGATAAATATTAACAAGGATGAAACATGATTGAGGAGAACCAGGGATGTATATCCAATGATGATTTTTGTAACCATAAATATAAGGGACAACAGAGTAGGCATCTATTATTCTCTTTTTCTTTCCATCTCCTGACTCTCCTTTGGATGAATCTCACTCTAATTATCATAATTAGTCAAGGGAGAAGTATGGCTTGTTGTTGGACCAATAATCCTAAGAGGGGACAATTAGGATGCCATGACAATGAAACTTCAACATCGAGGGGCCACATTCATCTCCCCAGAGTATAAAAGGAATATCGTGCAGCTGAGGAACACTTTTGGGTTCACTGTGAGATGGAAGAAATCCCGGACGTAAAAACAAGAAGATAGAGTTCTTTCCAGAAGAAGGAAAACCAGTGAGGAGGAAATAATCCAAGAAGTGGCTAGATGGGTGGTTGACCCCGGTAACCCTCGGACCAGAGAAACTAAATATTTTCGAATGGTGGAAGCCTATTGGATGACTAAAGATCTGGTGGCTTAGACTGTCAATGAGACCCACCAACAGAATTTAGAGATTCTTCAGGAGATTCACATTCTGGAGAGGAAATTTGAATTTTTTTGTTGATCCCAGCATGGCATTAAGTTCAGGGTCAACCATCCAGAGAAGAGCCCAACCCATAAGGAGAAAGGTATGCATCTTGAATCTCCCCCAGGATCTATTCTTAGACCCATTCAGATAGAGGAGAATGAGGAATAGACCCAGATGGAGATACCCCTCCACCGACAGGAGAAACTGAGAAAGATCAAGCAAGAAATTAGGATCCGCTCTAGACCATCCTAGGGCCTGTTGCAGAGGGCATTGGGTTCTCATTAGGGCTCTCCTATCCTATTGGTTTTTTATTTTCTTGTTTAGGCCTTGCTTGAGGGTAGTCTATTAATGGCCTCTTCTTTATGCTTTCAAGATTTAGTCTAAGTTTCCTCTAGAGTGATAGTCTAAGATTCCTCTCGACATTGTTAACATATAGCTTTTTTGAACTCTGGGAGTATAGTGAACAGGGTTTAGGGGGAAGGTTTCCCTCTGAGGTAGACCCCCTTGGTCACATATTTTTGTATAATATTTTGTGATATAATAGAATTCCCTCTTTTTATATTAAAAAATAATAATAATAAAATACATCATTCTTTGTGAGACGGAAAATCATAAGAGTTATAGGGGGATATGATTCCGTGAGAGAGGGGGATAAAGGGGCTAAGTATTTTTGTTATATATTTTATTTACACATATTGGTTTTAATAGAGAAAAGTGGTTACATGAGCTCCTTTGTGGGGAGGCCATGTGGTTCTTCATTTCCAATTAAATATATAAACACCTCTTATGGGTTGTTTGTTGGTTCACTCATTCATGAGTTCACTCTTTCACTCTTTCACTCTATCATTTGGCTCATTCATTCTTATTCTTGGATGGGACATGAGGACAAATTGTTGAGGAAAGAAGCCATTGTTTTTTTGGTTGTATTAATTACTGGTGTATTCCATCCATGAATTGGTGCATGTATGCTTGATATGCATTGGCATGTGCTAAACCTTACTCACAGCTACGAATATTGAGAGTCCTAGCATGGATATTCTTGACCAGATGCATTGGATCCTTGGAAAGAAGTGGACAACCTCATGGACTGTGTGGCAGTGAAGGGGGTTAATTTTCTTTGGGTGGTGCAGGATGGAAAGAAGAGAGTTGGTGTACTTTGGATTGTTGTGTGTTGAGAAACCTATGAGATCTTGAGTGCTAAATGGTTTGGAAAGTTGAGTGACATCCTGGAAACATCGTTGTGGATTCATATCCCTTTCTTGGGGATGACTTGTTGTTGAGACTTGGAACAACTGTGTCTAAGTTTTGGCAGAACGTTCTTGGTCTGCATCCAATTGGTGTTTGGTTTTGTTTAACATAAGTGCTCCCTATTATGGTTTCCTTTTCTTGTATATTTATTTCAACTGTGTATTAATTATTATATCTAAGATTCATATTTATAATGTACCTGATTTGTATTTATTGTTGTGCATGGCATGCTTAAGCATTCTTTTAAAGTCTAGCATGAATCTTGATTATTGCATGTGTTGTTATTACATTTCTCTAATGCTTATTTATTAATTAATTGCTATTAGGATTTGGAATTAGTTCAAGAAGTGTGTTCTTGCAGTAGTGTTCCCATCCTACTGGTGGTTGGGTATGTTACAGATAATTAGGATTTAGTGAGTACGGAATTCCTTTTGGAGGATATGAAAAATAGAGGGCATGCTAGTTTTCCTAATGAGAATTATGGAAATGAGGTTGAGTTATTGGAATAGAAGAGGTGAATGTTATTGGATAATAAGGAATAAATGTGGAAGTGGGACTTTGT
>JASDQU010262944.1:0-15517 GCA_032191745.1 Picea mariana | reverse complement strand
AAAAATGTTTATCAATTTCCATTTCCCAAATTCTGTAGAATAAAATTATTTTACCTTAAAAATAGCCCAAATTTTATAGAAACTATATAAAATCCTTAGAAATTTGAATATTTTTACAAAAATATTGCCAAACATTTTATAGTTTGCGTATTAAGGACTAGTAAGATTCGCCAAGATGATTCATGTCAACAAAAAAGTGCATCTAACAATAATGAGTGCACACAACAATACAATGAAAAAACAATACAAACAAGAAATAACCCACTCATGGAGAGCAAGGAAAATTTTAGGAATTTTCCATGTTTTTTCCAAAAAAATGTTTATCAATTTCCATTTCCCAAATTCTGTAGAATAAAATTATTTTACCTTAAAAATAGCCCAAATTTTATAGAAACTATATAAAATCCTTAGAAATTTGAATATTTTTACAAAAATATCGCCAAACATTTTATAGTTTGTGTATTAAGGACTAGTAAGATTCGCCAAGATAATTCATGTCAACAAAAAAGTGCATTTAACAATAATGAGTGCACACAACAATACAATGAAAAAACAATACAAACAAGAAATAACCCACTCATGGAGAGCAAGGAAAATTTTAGGAATTTTCCATGTTTTTTCCAAAAAAATGTTTATCAATTTCCATTTCCCAAATTCTGTAGAATAAAATTATTTTACCTTAAAAATAGCCCAAATTTTATAGAAACTATATAAAATCCTTAGAAATTTGAATATTTTTACAAAAATATTGCCAAACATTTTATAGTTTGCGTATTAAGGACTAGTAATATTCGCCAAGATTTCTACATTATAAGATAAATTTTCATCCTTAAAATTATCCCTGACAGATAGAATCAAACTATAACTATTTGTAATATCAGAAAAAATATATTGGTAGTCATGTAAAATTAAAAAGAAATACTCCAGAGCTATTGCCAGTTAAACCCCAAAATGAAACAAATTGTACTACTATTGATAAATGACCAATAAGAAGTCAAAGTAACTACTAAATGCATTAGGTATAGCTATCCAAAAGGGTGGATAACAGGCTTTACAAAATGCCAACCAAGGTACAATTAAAAAGTTACCTTACAAGTTTACACAAACAAGAAGCAAGAACTAGTTAACACCTATGTTGCACAGGGACCCTTCCTCCCAAAAAAAACCCGCGTACCCAGCATTCCCACGTTTCAGGGACTTGGGGACCCTAAGGAAACATCCCCAAACTGCTGGGGACTCCATTGGGGACTCAGGGACTTGCTGGTCATCCCCAATAAGTTCTGGGCAGATTTCAAGAACGTTCTGGACAGATTTTGGGAATGTTCTGGGCAGATTTCAGGATTTTTCTGGGCAGATTTTGGGGATATTCTGAGCATATATCTTCAGTTTTGAAGATCGTGGAAATTGATGATTGGACAATATGATCATTCTTCCCATCCATTATTTTTGTATTGCACTGAATCTAAATCTGTTGTTTTCAAAATGTTGATCCTTGCAGTTACTGCTCTTGTTCTTCTCATTTTTCTGGTCATCTTAGGTTTTTACATATTGTACATGGGTTTCCAAGAGTCATTCAAGTCTAGTGCTTCTACCACTCCAACCTCGAGCATTGTGAAAACAATCAGATAGTAGTGACTTGGATTGGGTACTACATGTTTGAAAAAATTCCTTTTCAATCATCTTCTTAATCTGAAACATCAATCGAACCTCTTTACAGAACCAAAGTGTTTCATAGTGGTTTTCAACACAAGTTCCCTAAAGCTAAATTGCATTTAACTCATGTCTAGCAGCCAATAATGGAATGTCACTCTGCGAGTTTGCCCTTTTTTAAATTGCTCAAGCTTTTTCTGAATTGGCAAGTGTAATGGTTATACATAATACTATATAGTATAGCTTGTTATGCTTACAAGCATGAATCAACTACAAATATTTATATATATATATATATAACACATTGCAATGCAATGTGTTATATTATATAACACATTAAACGAGGCCGGGAGAACCCTAGAGCTGCTGGTCCAAATCGGGGCTTGACGAAATAACCTTAGAGCTTGTACCCAGCACTTCACAAACCTGGTGGTTCTTGCTGGTCGACTAGATTGCGGGCTTGCTATATTGATGTGTGGAGCTTTAGTCCACCGACGAAGGAAGAATCTATGATGCATGATGATGTGCCGGGGTTTAAAACAGATAGATACCTGCCTTATTATATCTCGATCTTGCTTTCAAAGCACCTTACACCAACTAGTAGACCTAGGGGTATATGCACGCATTATATACGTTGATATACAATTTGAGTTACATGGTGCTGATTGATCGGTACCTTATTCGTTCCTTCCCGGTGCAGTACCTTCCTTCTTCAGCAATTATTCCTGGGGCGGTGCAATGTGTTATATTATATAACACATTGCAATGCAATGTGTTATATTATATAACACATTGCAATGCAATATAACACTCATCGATACACTAATAGATTACAAAAATATTAAATACGTGAAATCATATTTTGATATGTTCAATTGAACAGCTGGCTCCAGAAATGTAAATGCCAAAGTATGACACCATCAATAGCCGATTTTACTCAGTCGCATACTCTTGACTCAGCAATATATCAGCAAACAAGACATGCAGACGATTCAGTAACATTGCGATACTTTGCAATAACTCAGATTATGTGAAAATTAGGGAACATGAACTCAAAAACCAGAAATCAGAGAACGTGAATTATGCTACTATACATACTGCACAAATTACAATAACATGGTGTGAATTTTGACAAAAATTTCAACTTGCCTTGCCAAACCAGCAGACTGAGATGACTCACCAAGTATGCACCATACTCTGTATGATCAAGTTACAGAGAATTCTCCAACGGTAACATTTTACCCATATTCTGATGATATTGAAAATAAAATTCCCATGGCAGTAACTTTTGTTGGAGCAGATCATGCTTTCCAAATATCAAAATTTAATCCGAAACTTGTAAACAGTTTTTTAAAAAGTTTCCAGCCTAAACACAGAATATCTCAGCCATGACAAAGATTACGCAATGTCTAACACTTGGGCAAGACTCCAGTAATAACCTGGAATTGATTAAAAAAACAATAAATTTGAGAATAAATATATTTTTCATTAAGTAAAAATTGACAATGTCTAGCCAAAGGGTTAACCAGTTGCCACCAATATTGCTGGGCAAGTTCACAATGTCCAGCCCAAAGGTTAACCAGTTGCCACCAATGTTTCTGAACATTTGGCTAACTCCGTGCCAGCAAGTAGCCAGTTCGAATCCCCCAGTTAGGCACACTGGTCTAGACTCTACACAGAATTTTCAATAATAACTCATTTCAATATAGATGATATTACAAAATACCTCAAATTCTAGACAGATAACAGGTCTTATGATGGTCTGCTGTGTAATTGAATGAGAATATCGAGACAGAGTAATGCATTTTTTGTTTATTGGTAGAGAATGACTAGCAAGTCGGACACTGAGACAATTTGATTTGTGTTTGTGACTTACAAGACTAAATCATATTTGCAAGTAAAATTCTATAGTATGGAGTTAAATTCGAGCATAAATGTATTTTTCACCTATGTAAAAGTTCACAATGTCCAGCTCAAAGGTTTGACAGTTGCCAACGATGTTTCTGAGCATTTGGCTAATTCCGTGCCAGTAGGTGCCTGGTTTGAATCATCTTGGGTTAGGCACACTGGTCTACACCAACGACTATCTAGAATACACAATGTCCATATAATTCAAATTTCCAATAATAACTCGTTTCAAAGTACATACTACATATAACAAAATACCTTGGATCATGGACAATGAACAGGTCTTCTAATAGTCTGCTATGCAGTTGGATAAGAAGATCAAGCCAGATGAATGCACTTTTCGTTTATTGATAGAGAATGACTTGCAAGTCAGGCTCACTTGAGACAATTTCACTCGTGCTTCTGACTTGCAAGACTGAGTCATACTGCAAGAAAAATCCTTCAGTGTGGAGCTGACTCTAATCTGTTTCTTCAACAGAGATGTAAAACTGAGGAGTCAAACTCAAAAGAGGTCCAGCAAAAAGTGACTTCTAATAAATTTCAACTATAGCCCATCCGCCATATGAATTGTACATAGATAACACGACATGCCACAAAACACCTTGGATTCTGGACAGCTAACAGGTCTTCTGGTTGTCTAATGTGTAATCAGAACAGATGACCAAGCCAAAGGAATTGTTTCTTGATTTTTTTGGAGAGGCTGACTTGCAAGCCAGACTCGCTGAGCCACTTTGATTAACATTTGACTTGCGAAACTGTCATATTTGCGAGTAGAATCCTAGCGTGTAGAGATGACTCAAATCAGTTTCTTCTAAGAGGTGTTTCACTTGGGGATCAAACTTTGATGAGTATCCTAAATAATATTTCTCTAATGAATTCCAAAAATAACGCATTCTATTTTATTCTGTTCCAATAGGACCTTGAAATATATATTCTAGCAATAGTGGGAATCCGACTATGCACATTATTGAACATTTATTGGGTATTAAGTTTCCCGATTTATTCAAAAGCTTTACAGCTTATAACAGAAAACGCATTCCAATACATGTAGTTTCCTACACTCTTACGTTGAAAATCAAGTCTATTTGATCCTCATCCTGACCTGATCTGACTAATAGTATGCTCAAAAAACTGGGAAAATGAAGCCTATTTAGTTTATAGACAGACAGCATCACTAACCTTCCCCTGCATGTAACGAGCCAAACGAGAAAGCGATAACGGTGGCTTGTTGGTTTTGCTCATGAACAGCCTCTTCAAAATCACTGCATTGAAGCTGCTACTAGTTCTCCTTACCAAAAACCGGTACAACTACACAGTATCACAAAAAGCTAAAATCAAATTCATAATGAAAACAAACCCAGGATTTAAAGTAAAACCTAAATGCCAGGAAACCCTAAAAGACCGACTCTCTTCATCAAAAACACGTACACAATATGACACAAACCCCGAAAAAATCCAGAAGGAATATAGACTCGGGATTTACAGTAAACCCCCATGAACCATAAAAAATGGGGATTTCTAACTGTATTGAAAAAAAATACCTTGACGAGGAGCTTGAGGTAAATATCCTCGCTCTTGGGAGCAGTGCGCTTGGTCTTCTTGCTCTTTCCACCGGCAACTAAGTCGATACCCTGTCATCCACAAATTTAAATTTTTTCCGAAGAGAAAATAGCCACATACAAGGATCCTACATGGATTTTTCGAACTCACCATTGTCGCTGAACTCTCGGCCCTCCTGTTCCTCCTATGGCCTCACGAACACTGAACAAGAACAAAAGAGGAAAATAAATAGGGAGCGATTGGTGCAGGTTTAGGGTTTTGACAAAACTATTAAGTTGCATAAGTAAAAGTTCAAAATCTCTAAGTTTTAATTTGGATGCCAACGCAAATCAAATTAAATGAAGTGTAAAGGTGACTTGGGAGTGGGGTAAGCCTAAGCCTCTAGATAGTGGATAGTTTAAGGGTAGTTTATTTTTATTTTTTTCTCAATTATTTTTTTTTTATTTTGCTAGAAATTTGGTAAGGAATAGTTGGATATGCAGATTTGAGTGGATAAGTTTGTGTAATAAGAGTACTTCAAGGGTTTTTTTAACAAGCTAAATTTATTTATGCATTCAGAAATGCAATTTAAACAACAAAAGATAGCGATTTTATCCATATTTACATCGTCGGATTTTGGCCAAAAGAAACCAATAGGTAGACTGTTTAGCCAATGCCGATAGTTTGTGGAATATGTATATTAAACATTATAAAATAATGAAAACACACACATATATAATAATAATAATAATAATCTATTTTTAAGGTCACAACCAAGCCAGACACCAAATTGGTGTATGAGACCTCCTCCATCTAGCGATTTTACTCGTGAAGTCTACGGAGGTATGCATACCCTACCCCCCTCTGGATTTGAATATGTGTGTGTGTGTGTGTGTGTGTGTGTAATTATCAACTATTAACTATTATATGGATGTGAAGTTTGGGGTTGCAATATCTCTAGAGAATCTTGGAGAAAGATAGAACAATCGAGAAAGAATTTTATAACTTATTATCTTGTAATTAAGGGAAATACATCATATCCTATACTATCATATCCTCCTCATAGAAGCAAGTCTTTCCCCCGTCGAGAGCATTGTTATGATTAGATATCTAACTTACAAGAACAAGATAAACAACATGGATGACAAGAGGCTCCCCAAAATTGTTTCAAACTCTGGCCAAAACCATCAACGCCTCAAGCGGGGATGGCATAAAGATGACAAATCTTGGTTAAATCATTGGGGAATACAAGAAGAAGCAATCATGCAAAATACCGATAATATTGCAAATATTATCACTACTAAATTTAAGGAGAATATGTGGTGTGATAAAGAATTAGAGGATAAAAGGAAACTAAGATACTACAAGGAGGTGGTCAACCCTGATTTAGAAGATCAAAAGTACCTCTCAATTTTAAGAAGTGCAAAGAAGAAAATCAACATTTCTAAAATAAGAACAAACTCTCACAAGCTATATAGTGAAACTGAGCATTGGACAATTCCCAAAACACCGTGGGATGAAAGAATCTATCATCTTTGTGACACTAAGAGGGTTAAAGATGAAAAACACTTCCGCTTAGATTGCCCTGCCTATTCCCAAATTAGATCCCAATTTAAACATATTTGCCACAATACAAACCTTCCTAACCTTCTAAGTCATCAAAACTATGGTGATCTTGGAACTTTTTTCTCATTGTTTTTTTAGCACAGAAATACAATTTTAAAGAAATAGAAGTAATCTCTTACCTTCTTAAGGTTTGATAGACCAATTAGTCTTATTGGACATTAATCATCACCATCATCATATTTAATGACATCAAAATAATAATGAAAATAAAAAGGAAATTGTGATCGCTAGCATTAGATTACAATACTAAAATGTTATAAAATTAAAGATTTGTTGTGGGTATTGATGGCTTCGTTACAACCTTTTTAACTATATTTTTCTTACTGGTCTCTATCTCTCAACTAGCCTTGTAGTGGCTACCACTTGGTCTTCTTAGAATGCAATTTTCTAGTCCTTAGTATGGATTTTAGACCCTTTTGTGATGTGTGATAACACAATGCAACAAAGAAGGAAGTCTTGTTCTATTTCAAATTCACAATTCCCACATATCTTACACAACCTCTCCTTTCGTGGTTCCTTGGGTTGTTCCTGTTGGAGTCGCCTTTGTTTTTTCTAGCCCGTCTCGAATTTCATGTCTTAATGCTCGAAATCGAAAGATGGTTTTCGTATTTTCCATCTGTGGTTTCAAAATCTCTGAAGTCATATCATGCAAGCAGCGGTAATTATTGTACTCTCGAGGCGAGTTCTACTTTTCGTCAAAAAAATTTCCCCCTTTGTTCTACCTCAGGATTTCGTATGTTGGATGCTATAGATCACGTAGTTCACAAGTCCCGAGCAACGAAACAGCGAAATCGCTTTAAAATTTTACCCAGGTCAGTAACGGGAGTAAAGTTTTCCTAAATCACGATTAAACATCATCGGGTTTTCGCGCCTCGACGTTTACTAAATCCAAAACTCTCATTATCGTATCCCCGATAGCCAAAACCACGAAGTCCGTATGTTAGTAACCCATGTCAAAGTTAAAGGTAAAAGCTAAGCCATGGTTAAGTTCTGTCGGCAATTCGCCACTCGGCGTTTTTTCTTTAAAAAGTTACACTGTCTAAGCCCCAACTCGCGAAGTCATGATAAGGATATGAACATAATTAATTAAACACTTAATCCGAGTTTATCTTCCCTTTTAATTAAAATGCATTATCGCGATCTCGCGGTTTCGCAGCTTGGCATGCAAACTTCCCAGAAACTTACCTTTGAAACTCTGAGTCGCGATATGGCGAATATAAATAATTACGTAATTAATTAAGTGCCTAATCACAATTACATTTTTATTAATCAAAATCAATCATCACAATTTCGGGGGTTAGAGGTTCAAAGGGTTAAAGCAAAAGTTCCCGATACAACGAGTACCGAAAGGTTAATTAACTTTGGTAAAATCGGATTAATTAAGCTAAATCAATATCTCACGTGTTTTGATGCTTGCACAGTTTACGAAGCAGTCTTAATCCTTCTTTACGCCAACTGACATTTCGAACCGCCAAAATTTATGGCATTAATTAGAAATAAGGTGAATCGACAAATAAAGATCGGGTTTTTATTGTTAAATTTACTTCTAAACATGATTTGACAGATCTGTTCTAAAAAGTACCGAGTTTTCGAATATATAGAGTTGTTATTCGTTATAACAAATTCATTTCTATATTACGCAGAGCACACTTTCTTAGCGAGCTAACTTCTGTATGTATACATATTTTTATCGCAAAAGAGCTAAAGCAAGATCTCCCGTCATGGCCCCGCGAAAAGCATCTAAAGCCAGCATTGAGGTTGCAGGACAAGGTTCGGACAACGTCGTTGATACTTCACCTCGAAGTGTCGACTCTGTCCCGAACTGGTCATTCGTTTCAGATGTTCTGCAGGCCGAATTAATGGATTATTTCGATGATTCCAGCGACAATGAAAAAGATGACATAACCACCAAATATAAGATCGTCATTCAATCGGGAATGCATAAAGTAGCGGCCAGGCCACGACTACTCCCCTATTATGATATGGTCTGATGGGCATTAGACCATGTGGACATACCAACCAGAACCATCATGAATGAGCAAAAAGTCACCATCGGGACTTTCAGACCTGAACATCTACAAGCTATGTACAAGTTGCCCACAGCTTCCGACCTTACATATGGTGTCGAATTCTTGGAAGAGTTCAAACAGAAGGAATGTGTGCAGTATGACAAGACCATGTCTAGCTTGATAAGAGATTGGGTTTTGCACCCTGCGAAGTTCAGGGAAGACAATCATGGTATATATTCAATTGCTTCCTTGGAACCACAGTTCAAGTATGTAGCTATGATGACATGCAGATTATACAGGAGAGAGGACACCTCACATTTCTTTCTTCAATGGGTGCCTCTAATACATCAAGTCGTTGAAGGCTGTTCTTTCGACTGGGCAAAAATGTTGTCTGATAGCTTGACCAATCGGATTACAGAGTATCAGGCGCAAAAAGAAAGTGGAAAGATTTCTTCATTTTTTATGTATGCATACATTATGGACGTCGTATGCTTTCTAACACCATTTCCCTAAATGCTCTGGAGTTGGACTCCAGCAGAGACCGAGCCCATCCATGTCTATCATTCGAAATTATGGGAAAACAAAGCGGCAGATTTTGTATATGAAATCTTCAATTGGGTGATGATACCGCTGCATGTCACTATTTTTGGCCACCCGCCACCCAGGATCTCGGACAGTATAGTGACGAATTTGAGCAGTATAGCGGACTGGTATGTAGAAGCCGAATTCTCATATCTCAGAGTTTTCGGGGCTTATGTTCCCCCGCATGCATTGCCATTATTCATTCCCGACAAGTTGGCTTGTCGTGAGGTTGCTAGACAAATAGTAATCGGTGGCATAAGCAAGGAGCTTAAGGGATACTCGAAAAAGGTATGGCCGCCTTTTCCTGTTCATTTAAATTCATATTCTTTATTAGATTTCGGGCATGTTAAAGCTGAGGCAGCAGACCTGGAAGACCTAAAATTGGTCCTTATTGAATTCAAGAAGCACAATCTTCAAAGGGTCATGAGTAATCATTTGCCTAGTTGCGGACTCAAGAGATTTGAGCACGAAAATTCGCCCTCGGATGACATTTTCCGAGGCGTAAGATCTTATGCCGAGATTTTAGCTCGGATCCAAACATTGGCACCTGAAGAGAGGGCCGACGTTTTGAAATTCCAAGAACATAGACGCAGTTGTCTTCCCACAGTATTACGGGGTGAGAGTCCGAGTACAGCGGAGGTGAAACAAAAAGATGTCGAAGGCTCCAAGGATGCGACTCCCGGTCGAGAAAAACACCAGGATGGGGGAGAGCAAACTAAGAGTCCGAAAGCAGAGATGAAGACTCCTGACCCGCCGAAGAAGCAGACTCCAGTTACTACTCTGGGACAATCAGCGAAGCAAATCGGAGATCCTATCACATCAGTTACTCCCTTGCAGTCAACTCAAGGAAATATTGACGCAGGGTGGATCTTAAATGAAGAATTGAGGCCTATAAGGGTGGAAGAGCTCCCTCCAAATGAGTTCTTCTTCGATAAGAAGAGAAAGGCAGTGGTAAAGAAAGAATTCTATCAGGAAGGGGAATCGACAGTCAAGAAATACAAAGTTATGACTAACGGGAAGGACAAGAAGAACAAACAATTCATAATGGAAATAGCTGGGACATTAGGGGCATATGCCACAGTGAACCAATTTTCAGTTGGGGTTTTGAAAAACTAGCTAAAACAAAAAAATCGCCTCATCAAAACCCTAGAAGCCAGACTAGCCACAGCAGCAAAGGCTGCCAAAGACCGAGCGAGTGTAGGAATAGAGCAAGAAAGGTTGGCCGATAAAAATGAGATAAAGTTGCTCAAGACTAAGCTCGAACAAGCACAGCTAGTGGTTCGGGATGGTCAGATGCAGGCGAGCCAATGAAAAGATTTGATCGAACAGCTACAGGCTAGAGTGGAAATCGCCGAAAGTAAAGTGATAAATATCGGGATGTTCCAGTCCCAGGCGATGGAGATTCGGAGCAGAGTCTCTGCGGCCCAACGAAATTTACTCGCCAAGGTAGAGGTGATTTGGGACAACTGTTTGCTGGTTAATCAAGTTTTGGAGAATTTATCTGCTAGAGAAAGAGAAGCTGGAGCAACACGGGTCGCCTTTCAAGAGGCTGTGATAGCCACAAACAACAGGGATTCGGGAAGTACTCCCAGGTTTACCATTTTGGAGCAGACCAGAGGAAACATTCTATTAAAAAAATGGGAACACAGCATCTCGGAAGGTAAGCTACAAGCCAAGAGGGTAATGAAATCCTTAGAAGAGGCTTTTAGCTCTATGGATGGTAATCTGCTAGGCATTGATAGCAGAGGTAATGCTGAGGCATTGATTCAGATGAATATGGCAAAAATCTCACTTGATTTAAATGAAAAAGAGGAAAGAGATTCAGCCAAGATCTCCCAAGTGACTATGGCGGACATAGTCCAAATAGACAAATGTATGATTAAACCAAGCGCACAATTATGCGCTATCGACATCATAGACAAACATATGGAAGATAGGTTGCCACAATTAGCCTGAGATTGTTACTCTTTTGAAGCCAATTGTCAAGCAGAACCGTCAAGGCTGATATCTCGGCTGGTTGAAAGATGTGTCACCTATACCGAGCACGCACGAGAACAAGCTTCTGGCACCAAGTAAAGACAGAGAAGAAGAAATGGAGCAGTTACTCTCCTCCCTATCATAATTGAAAATTTTGCAACGATTGAGATTCCATCTTATTGTAAAACTGTATAAATACACCATAGAAAGAAAGAAAAGAGGCTAGACCTTTTTGTGTCGATTGTAACAGAGGTTTTACATTTTGAGAGTTAATATAAAGCAAATCTGAAGATTCTCAATTCCGTCACGACTATGTTATGAGTTTGTTTTCTTGTATCTCATATTTCGTTTCATTTCATATTCATAACTGATGAATGCTTCACTATAATTTAGTGCAACCTCTACTATAGTGAATGAATTTTGGTTTTCTACATTGTTTACTGTTTTTTCTCTATACCAGCTATCAGCAGGTATAAAACCAGTCAACATTTTCATAATTCTATATATATTTTTTGCTTCATCGGGTTACTTCTTTACATTATTCTTCTTCTGTTTATACCTGAGATCCTCCCTTGATAGGAGCCTTACTAAATAGACAGCTAAATGTTTTTCTCCCACCTCATACATTTTATTAAAATATAACCCGTTTACAGGAAAGAGCCTTTGATTTGCATTCCTTTTATTCCTGAAACCATAAACTCTCTTTCATACGACCGAATTGAGACAGCACTCAAACTTCCCCTGAGTTTTCCTTATTTTATTGTTCCTCCATGACTGTCCCTGTACTAACACAGCCCACTATCGAACCCGGATTATCAAATCAAACACACATTGCCTTAAACCTTTTCGATACTATTCTTAAAACTGCCACTACCCGGGTTGAACTCGAACGTTCATGGGCAGTGATTGAACAGGATATAAACATCCAGGAACAGTTGGAAGCTAGACAATGCCAACGCATAAATCTTCCCTAGTTTCCCTTGCCAAAGGTTGACATTTCTCTCTTCTCTACTCTTTACCCACTTTCGGATGCCTAGACACTGTACTTCTGAGCCTTAAGTACAGACTCTGGAACAACAGTTCCCATCTTCTTGTTTCACAGTATACCATGTGGGAACTGGTTCTTAGTTGAGTCATCACGATGTGCTTAGTTTCAAAATAGTATTGAATTTTGATTTCCCCTTGCTTGTTGAAGTTTTTAAATGTAATAACGGTGTTTCCTATTAGCGTGTTTCTTCCATTTACCCTTGGGGTGACATTCTTGAATATGAGTTTTGAGTGTTTTTTTATTTGTCACATAGTTGTCATGTTATATGTCCCAACTCTTGTACCTAATTCTACATTGTAGGTCCCATGATTTCTTCCATATTCTCAACTCCCCTTGGGAAATTTTAGCCAGAAACCTCTCATTATTCATAGTTGTCATTTTCTACCTATATTAAATCAGTGTTCTAAGAACCTCCAACTCTACTAGGTACAATCTCAATTCTCAAAGGTGTACCTCGTATTGGGTGTTGATTTCCACTCTTAGGTTTTTGGTTGTTAGGTGATATTGTACCCGTCCCAACTACTTCCATATGATTTTGGGTGCACTTGGGCCCCAAACTTAGAAAACATATAAGTGCATTAGTGTAATGAGGGTTTGGAAGAGGGAATGCCATGTCTTCCAATGCCATATCTATGTTGACCTACGTCTATTTTAGAGTATAAAGAATGCTTTCCACCCCCCTCAAGTATTTTCCTTGTGCATGTATCTAACTTAATTTTTCATTGAAATCCAACCCCAACTACTTCCATATGCTTTTAGGTGCACTTGGGACCCAAACTTCACAACCATATAGGTGCATTGGTGTAATGAAAGTTTGGAAGAGGGAATGCCATATCCTCTACTCTCATATCACTACTGACCTGCGTATATTTTCGAGTAAAAATAGAACTTTACATCCCCCTAGAGTCTTGTTCTTATGCATGTATCCAACTTAATTTTTCATTGAAATCCAACCCCTAATATTTGTGGTCTTGGGTTAGCTTTAGCAGTTCTCCCTTAAAGTTAATTTGTGGTTGCATTTTTGTTTTCTTTTTGAGAGAGAACCTTACTACCTTGGTTTTCCATATGTTGATGCACATCCCAACCTTTGTGCAAAAGGTATCCAAGGCTCTAAGATATACTTACAAGCTGTGCATTGCTCTAGCCTTGAGTGTCACATTATCTATGTAAAGCAAGATCCTAATTATGATCTCTATTGTATTCACACACCCCCAATTTTCTAATTTATCTATGCAGAGACCAAAAAGTGTGAGTGAGAGAGGGCAACCTTACTTTACCTTGATGTAATTGTTGAAGCTTCCAAATGGCCTCTTATTGGCTATGAATTTGGCCTTTACATTTTCATATAGCTAATGTATTGTTTCCTTCTAGCTGTGTGAGACCCCCATTTCTACCTATCTCTCCCACTTTTTTCTTAGGGCAGTGCCAAAGGCTTTCTTGAAATTGATGAAACAACACCATAAATCTTTTCCTTTTGTTAATCCAAGTTCTCTCTATTATATGCCTTAGCATGATGCAATGTACTAATAGAGAGTTTTGGATGAAAACATGCTTGACCTTCAAGTCTTTGGTCCTTATCCTTATTTACTAATTTTTCTTTCACTAATCCCACCTATCATTTTGGTGAACACTAAGCTAATCATGATGGTGCTATAATTCCCTGGGTTGTTCTTGTCTCCCGTGTTAAATAAGGGTGAGATTAAGGTTGTTGTTTAATTGTTCAAAATTCCTCCTTTAACCATTTTGTTGAGAAGGGCTATGATGTGGCAGCTAAGGTGGTCCCTCACCCATTTGCAGAATTTCGCTTACAACCCTCTAATGTTCCTTGCTTTCTCTACTGCCGTATTTTTTGTCCATGTGTCCTCCTTAGTGAAAACGTCCTTAACCATGTTAATTTCAAGTGATTGTTATCTCGTTACCTCGATTTCACAAATGTTTCTTGCATGGGACAACCACTACTCGGGTCTAATGTCATTGTTCTAAGTATGCTTCCGAGTCTACAATTGTTTCCAAAATGCTCTAGCGTTTTCCTTAGTCACCTTCATCATTTCATGTTGTCTTGTCCTTGTGAAAATGACCTTTTATTGTTTTTTCGTCATCTTGTATTGGTGGAGGTTTTCCTTCCTCTTATCTCTCATGTATTTATCCTTTCACTTCATAAACTTTTGGATTCACTAAGAATGCTACCATCCATCTCCCTTGTTGCTTGGGTTTACACTTTCCTATCATTGTTTGCATTGCCTACATCATCTCTTCACATTGGCCAGTCACAGACTCCTTCTCTTTGCTCATGAACCATGGATGGGAAATGATAATATCTATGAAATGCTCAATTTAAATATTTAAATGCTTGTATTAAAGTGGGCATTAACATGATAATGCAACCATGAGGCACAAAGTTTTCACATATTTGAAAAGGCATTTCCCCTTATTAGAAAGTGTTTGTAGTATTTATAAGTTGGAAGTTAGGAAAGCTTATGTTGATAAGTATTGTTTTAATAAATCATAGAGGTAGGACTTCATGGTTGATTAATAATGTCAAACTTCCACTTGGGGAAGAGGGATCAAATTTGTTAGAAAAATAGGACCGCGGAGCAATAAAATAAAACAAATGCAGAAACAAAACACAGAAGACACACAATACAAGAGAGACACAGATTTACGTGGTTCACCCAGTGTGGGCTACGTCCACCAGAGAAATTGCCAGGTCCTTCCTATATTATTATCCAGCAAATGAAGGGATACAACCTACAGCAAAACCCGCTGTAACTTCCTCTTCTTTCTCTCACAGTCTCCTCTCTCAGAATACAATATTCACCCTCGTACATAGACGCAATACATTTCCCTCATAAAAGAGGGTTGCCTTCTAGGGCAAAAAACCCTAACATAATCTCTACCGTTATATCTGCGACCTTATAATGAACGGTCCAGATTTACAATGAAATTACAATATACTTTTATAAGGCAATTTTTGCTTCGGGGGCTTCGCCCCCGAACCCCTGCTGGGGGCCCGCTTGCCCCCAGACCCCCCAACTGGGGGGATAGGCCCCCCGGACCCCGCAAAGGGGGTACCCCCCCTCTGCACTCCCCCGCGTGGAAGAGTGTACATACTTCTGGGGTGTAAATACTTCATGGGGTATAAACACGGCTGAAAGCAAGGACCTCTGCATCAGGAAGA
>JASDQU010262940.1:0-13563 GCA_032191745.1 Picea mariana | reverse complement strand
TTGAGAGGAACCAATTATTTTTCAAAAATAGACCTGAAAAGTGGATATCACCAGATAAGGATGAGAGAAGGTGATGAGTGGAAAACATCCTTCAAAACGAATGAAGGGTTGTATGAGTGGCTTGTTATTCCATTTGGCTTGACAAATGCCCCAAGTAATTTTATGAGGTTGATGAATGAGGTATTAAAATATTTTATTGGTAATTTTGTGATTGTATATCTGGATGATATATTAGTCTTCAGTAAAACTGAAGAAGAGAATTTGAGGCATTTAACATTAGCGATGAGAATATTTCAGCGAGAGAAGTTGTTGATAAATCTGAATAAATTCTCTTTTATGAAGACACGACTCATTTACTTGGGTTTTCTAATATCTTGATGGTGCGACGGTCCTACATAGCCTGTAGGGTATCTGCACCTGACCTCCTGGTCTTTAAGCATCTCTCAGTGTTCCCTTCTGAGCCAAAGCATCTCTTTGGACTCCCAATGGAATCTCTGATGAAAACCCGATCCACAGGTCCTTCTTTTTTTCCTGTCACGGCCTCTGCACACGCCTATCCTCTTGAATCTCCGATGACAATAGTTCCTGTCCTCTTGAATCCCCGATCTCTGATGAGCAATTCACCGATACGCGCCCTTTATGCGTTAGCCCTTCCTGGATATTCTCTGGTCCATGTGATTGCTAATTCATAAGACCGTAGCCTTATCCTTCTTTCGGGGTTTTGGACTTTAAAATACCGATGTGCTCCAACTCGCGTTAGCCCTCCAGGCTATACTCCTGGCCCACATGACCATTATCTCACAAGACTGCAGCCTTGTCTCTCATCCGGGTTTCGAACATCACAATGTCGAAATGTATAAACATTTTGTCCCTGGAATCCTCGATATCCCGATATGACGTCAGCTTCCGCTAGTCCCCTAGGCTAGACCTTTGGGTCCATAGGACCTCCCTCCATATGACTGCAGTCATACCTCCTCATCAGGGTTTCGAACTTTTCAATTCCGAAATGCACTCATCCTCAGGATTCGTGATCCCTCGAATCCCGATTTCCCACTATACTAACAGTTGGCCCCTCAATGGCACTTTCCTCCTTACCGGGGTTTCGAACTTCACGATTCCGAAATTCCCAAACCTCTTGTCACCATGATTCCTAATATCCCGATGACAAAAATGCTAATAGACGACTTCCTTTCGGGACTTTCCCCGATGGCTCTGATTGCTGCCGCGCATCCTCCTCTGGTGGACGATCCTGATCACCCCTCGTGATTTTGAGACATCTAATGCCCCGACTTTCACGACCTTAGGAAATCCAATTTCCCGAGTGCCGAATATCCCGATGTTTAGTGTCCAGACCTCCAGAATGGACGATCACGTGACACGCTTCCTCTCTCTAACGGACGGCCCAGATTTGTGTTGGGGTTTACAAGGTGGACTTACCCGATCTCCTGTCCATAGGAATGTCGATATCCTGACTCCTGATGACTCGATCTATACCACATGTCTCCACTAACGGACAATCCAGATTAGTTCCCAGTAATTTCCCATGGAAATTCCCGATCTCATGTCATCGAGACTTCTGATTTCACGAACGTCGATATCCCGATGCCTGTCGAGATTTCTACCTGGCGTGAGAAGGGTTAAACCCTGTGCACTTCCTATCCGATATGACAGCTGACGAGATTTATGAATGAGATCCAACAACTCTCGATCTCTCCCTTCTGTAGGCTTCTCTTGAGCTCCTCCTGGACGTAGATACCAATGGTCTAGATCTTCTTCTCCAGCTGATCTGACGGCTAATGTGCTCCCTCCTGAGCTTTTGCACTTTCTTCCCAACCTTGGGAGAATTCCAAGTCCTCAAAGGCCTCGACCTTTTCTTTGTCTCCATGAACTCCACAACTATGATTTCTTGACTGCACACATAAAGATGCTATCCCTCCTGAGCTTTGGGTACTTTGAACCCATCAAAGGATTCTGCAGCTCTTGCACTCCTTGCAGTTACAACTTCGTGTGTAAAAGCACTCGACCTACTGAGCTTTTACTTCTGAATCCTCAAAGGATTCTTTGACTTCTGCCCTCTACAGAGTCTTCACGAACCCACAGTGTTGTCTCTCCTGAGCTTCTTAACACTCAGACCCCTAAGGGATTTTGTCTTTCTTTCTTCTCCTGCATATGGAGAATATAATGCCCTCCTGGCTATCCTTCTGCTCTAGCAACCTCTTGCTGAGACTTTCAGGGTGTTCAGAAACCCTGTGAAGATCCCTCTGTAGATTCTTCCCTCAATTACAGAACTCAAAGAGTTCTCTTCTCTTCTATGCCTGTCTACACATTGACTCAATGCCCTCCTGGCAGAGTATCTTCTCCCAGAACTTCCAGCAATTTTGTCTCCTTTTGTGCACCTATGCACTTGCTCAATGTCCACTTGGCAGAGCTCTCAGAATCCTTAGTGATTCTAGTTCTTCTCCGAAATCACAGTAGATTCCTTCCTCTGTGCACTCCTTTCACTAGCTCAATGCCCACCTGACAGAGCTTCACAGAATCCTCAGTGATTCTGGCTTCTGTCTGAACTCACAACAGAGTTCCTCCAACTGCACCTTGTGCCTGTGATCAATGCCCACTTGGCAGAGCTTTACAAAACTCACAGCTAAGTTTTGTCTGCAACTGTGTCTCTCATACATAGCCCTGCCTCCTGAGGTGTTCAACAACCTTAAAGGTCTTCTTCTTAGTTGTTGATTCTAGTCCTTGTCCTGCAGCATGTCTTTGTCTGAACCCGCAAAATTTAGAAATGCATCCTCTGTGCACGGTTATCAGAACCGACAGTGTTCTGTCACACCCTCTTGGTGTGAAGCCTCAAAGACCTTCACCTAAAATCAGAGACCCTCCTGCAAATGCATGATAACAGCATACATTCATAGCATACATAAAGAACACTCACAGAAATCCATTTAACACACAATAATGCAGGAAAAAATTCTCTTTGTATTAAACATGGCAAATGCTTGTATTTACAATGTGTTCCTGAGCACAGCCTATAACAAGGTCTTGGCTCCTCTCTCCTGCTCTCTACACGCAGACTATCACACAACTCAACTTACTCGACTTACTACAAAATGAGATACTAAGTCTCTTTTACCTGAGGGGGCTCTTCGAGCTTTTCCCTCCAACCTACCTACCCTATTCAATTACATTGAATGGGTTGTCTAGTCTAGCATCTGGATCTGGATCTCATCCATAAAAACATTAATGTTCGATCTGCGTACGCCTGCACAAAGGCATAGCTTCTATGGCTCACCAGCCTACAACATTTAATTACATTCAATTCATATTTAAATGAGGATTGTGCCTCTCTTCAGCCTTGAATGCATGCGCTCGACATGGCTGGTTGGCTGGCTGGCTGATGTGGAGAGATGCTCCTGCATCAAACTCCTCAGCTGCAAAATTCATGAGCTCCTGCTCATGAGATTTCCATCTCAGCTATGGGAATCCTCCTGGATCCCAAATCATCCTCTAGAGTTGTTCATTCACTCCATTCCACTTCTGTTGTTGTTGCTGCTGTTGTTTCTCTTCTGCCCAGCCTCTCCTCGTTGGTAGTTTTTGCTGACCTCAACATTAGCCTCCTGATGTCTTCTATCACTTCATCCAGCTGGTCCAGTGGCTAGCTCTGTTCATGCAGTCTCCTCAGCTGCAAAAACTTTTGGCACATGGGCAGATTCTGAGGATCTCCCATGCCTTCTTCATCAGTCTCCAACTTTACCTGTTGGATGTGCACACTCTACACTTTTACCCTCTCTTCCAGGGCTTCAATCTGTTCCCACAGATCAACAAAGCAAATGTTGTCTTCTTCTTCTTATTTTTCTTCTGCAAACTCCCATGTTGCAGTCTTTTCAGCTTCCTAGCTAAAAATATTGAGCCATTCCTCAGAATGCTCATTATTCTGTTCTGCTTCTTCTGCTATCAGCTTCAGTGCTATAGCTTCTTCAGCTTGTTGGCTGAATATATTGAGACACTGCTCAGAATGCTCGTTTTCCTCTTCGTCTGCTTCTACTTGGGAAGCTTCTAAAGTCTGCTCCAATCCCTCTTCTTTCGTGACAGTCACAACTGACTGTTCTGCTACTGTCGCTGCACCATCTGCAACACAAACTTTTGCCTCCTCCTGGGAAAATGGTAGGAATACTCCAATTCCCCCAATCATCAGAATATTATCCTGATCTTCCTCCTCGGTCAACTGCACCTGCTGATCCAAACTCACCTCTGAGCTCATCTGCTTTGTCAGCTCCTCGGGCTGATCAAAACTCACCTGATCATCCCTACCCATTTGGAAATATGGGATGCTTCCACTGCCCTCCTGGCAGGTTATGAGATCTCACAGTGACCTCATATCATTGCCCAGCTGGAAATGTGAAATTCCTCGGCTGTCCTCCTGACAGTCTCTGAGATCCCACAGTGATCTCATCTCATTTCCCTCCTAGCAATTTGGAATTTATTCTCTACCCTCCTGGTAGTTCTTGAGATCCTCAACTGATCCCATTTCACTGAGATTTATCCTAGTTTCTGGTTCACATACCTGAACCATTTCTTCTTCTAGTCCATTGAGGTTTTCAGCATACCTCAACCATCTTTTTAACAGTCTGCGCTGCCCTCTGACCATCAAATCCTTGACTGGAAATTTTGGTTTCGGATTCCTTATGGGCCATTCACGCACCCATCTCGACCTCTTATCCTGCCACATCCGCAATTCAATCTTCTCTATATCTGCCCTTAATTCATAGAGCTCTTTATCCATTTCTGTAAGATTTTCTGCTTTGCTCTTCCTCCCAGCATGCATATGGTCTTCAGTAACCATGGTGTTGTCTTTGTCTTCTTTCTTAGCAAACCTGCTACTGTCACTATGCACCAAGAGTGTTACCAGCTTCATCCTCCTATAGTCTCCCTGACTGTCTTCTTGATTGTTGCCTACCTGCAAACAATCGCCACACAGTCTCTAGCGCTCTATCTTCTTTTGTCTTCCTGCTTCACCTGAAATATACAAGTGAAGTTCCCGCTCTAATACCACTTGATGGTGCGACAGTCCTATATACCCCATAGGGTCTCTGCACTTGACCTCCTGGTCTTTAAGGATTGCTCAGTGTTCCCTTCTGAGTCGAAGCATCTCTTTGGACTCCCAATGGAATCTCTGATGAAAACCTGATCCACAGGTCCTTCTTTTTTTCCTCTCACGGCCTCTACACATGCCTGTGAATTTTCCCTAACTCAGTATCGAGTTTTGGGTTTCGTAATCCCCAATGACAAGAGTTCTTGTCCTCTTGAATCCCCGATCTCCGATGAGCAATTCACCGATACGCACCCTTTATGCATTAGCCCTTCCTGACTATGCTCTGGTCCATGTGACCGCTAATTCATAAGATCGCAGCCTTATCTTTCTTTTGGGGTTTTGGATTTTAAAATCCCGATGTGCTCCAACTCCCGTTAGCCCTCCAGGCTAGACTCCTGGCCCACATGACCACTATCTCACAAGACTACAGCCTTGTCTCCCATCGGGGTTTCAAACATCGCAATGTCAAAATGCATAAACATTTTTCCCCTGGAATCCCTGATATCGTGATATGACGTTAGCTTCCGCTAGTCCCCTGGGCTAGACCTTTGGGTCCATACGACCTCCCTCCATATGACTGCAGTCATACCTCCTCATCGGGGTTTTGGAATTTTCAGTGCCAAAATACACTCGTCCTCAGGATTCACGATCCCTCGAATTCCGATTTCCCGCTATACTGACAGCTGGCCACTCAATGGCACTTTCCTCCTTATCGGAGTTTCGAACTTCGTGATTCCGAAATGCCCAAACCTCTTGTCACCAGGATTCCCGATATCCCGATGACCAAAATGCCGATAGACGACTTCCTGTCGAGACTTTCCCTGATGGCTTCGATTGTTGCCGCATCTCCTCCTCTGGTGGATGGTCTTGATCACCCCTCGCAATTTTGAGACTTCTGATGCCTTAACTTTCACAAGCTCAGGAACTTCGATTTCTCGAGTGCCGAATATCCCTATGTTTAGTGTCCGGACCTCCAGAATGAACGATCACGTGACACGCGTCCTCTCTCTGACAGACGGCCCAGATTTGTGTCGGGCTTTACAAGGTGGACTTACCCGATCTCCTGTCCACAAGAATGTCAATATTCCAACTCCCGATGCCTCGATCTCCGCCACGTGTCTCTACTAACGGACGATCCAAATCAGTTCTGAGTAATTTCCCATGGAAATTCCCGATCTCATGTCATCGAGACTTCTGATTTCACGAACGTCGATATCCCAATGGTTGTCCGGATTTTTACCTAGAGTGAGAAGCGTTAAACCCCATGCACTTCCTATCTGATCTGATGGCTGACAGGATTTCTGAATGAGATCCAACAGCTCTTGATCTCTCCCTTCTATAGGCTTCTAGTGAGCTCCTCCTGGACGTAGATACCAATGGTCCAGATCTTCTTCTCCAGCCGATCTGACGGCTACTGTGCTCCCTCCTGAGCTTCTGCACATTCTTCCCAACCTTGGAAGAATTCCAAGTGCTCAAAGGCCTTGACCTTTGCTTTGTCTCCATGAACTCCACAACTATGAGTTCTCGACTGCGCGGGTAAAAATGCTATCCTTCCTGAGCTTTGGGTACTTTGAACCCGTCAAAGCATTCTGCATCTCTTGCACTCCTTGCAGTTATGACTTCATGCGTAAAAGCACTCGACCTCCTGAGCTTTCACTTTCGAATCCTCAAAGGATTCTTTGACTTCTACCCTCTGCAGATTCTTCACGCACCCACAATGTTGTCTCTCCTGAGCTTCTTAACACTCAGACCCCTAAGGGATTTTGTCTTTCTTTCTTCTCCTGTAGATGGAGAATATAATGCCCTACTGGCTATCCTTCTGCTCCAGCAACCTCTTGTTGAGCCTTTCAGGGTGTTTAGCAACCCTGTGAAGATCCCTTTGTGGATTCTTCCCTCAATTACAGAACTCAAAGAGTTCTCTTCTCTTCTATGCCTTTTGGCACACTGACTCAATGCCCTCCTGGCATAGTATCTTCTCCCAGAACTTCCAGCAGTTCTATCTCCTTTTGTGCACCTATGAACTTGCTCAATGTCCACTTGGCAGAGCTCTCAGAATCCTTAGTGATTCTGGTTCTTCTCTGAACTCACAGCAGAGTCCTTCCTCGGTGCACTCCTTGCACTGGCTCAATGCCCACCTGCCATAGATTCACAGAATCCTTAGCGATTCTGGCTTCTGTCTGAACTCACAACAGAGTTCCTCCAACTGCACCTTGTGCCTGTGCTCAATGCCCACTTGGTAGAGCTTTACAAAACTCACAGCTAAGTTCTATCTGCAACTGTGTCTCTCATACACAGCCTTGCCTCCTGAGGTGTTCAACAACCTCAAAGGTCTTCTTCTGAGTTGTTGATTCCAGTCTTTGTGCCGCAACACGTCTTTGTCTGAACCCGCAGAATTCAAAAATGCATCCTCTGTGCACGGCTATCAGAACCCACAGTGTTCTGTCACACCCTCCTAGTGTGAAGCCTCAAAGACCTTCACCTGAAATTAGACACCCTCCTACAAATGCATGATAACAACATACATTCATAGCATACATAAAGAACACTCACAGACATCGATTTAACACACAGTAATGCAGGAAAAACTGCTCTTTGTATTAAACATGGCAAATGCATGTATTTACAATGTGTCCCTGAGCACGGCCTGTAACAAGGTCTCGGCCCCTCTCTCTTTTTCTCTCTACATGAAAACTATCACACAACTCAACTTACTCGACTTACTACAAAATGAGATACTAAGTCTCTTTTACCTGAAGGGGCTCTTCGAGCTCTTCCCTCCAACCTACCTACCCTATTCAATTACATTGAATGGGATGTCTAGTCCAACATCTGGATCTGGATCTCAGCCATAAAAACATTAATGACCGATCTACTTATGCTTGCACAAAGGCACGACTTCTATGGCTGACCAGCCTACAACATTTAATTACATTCAATTCATATTTAAATGAGGACTGCGCCTCTCTTCAGCTTTGAATGCACGTGCTCGACATGGCTGGTTGTTTGGCTGGCTGATGTGGAGAGATGCTCTTGCATCATCTCTTCAAATGAATTGACTATGGATCCAGAGAAGGTGAGAGAAATCAAGTAACGGTCATTGCCAAGGATCATATTTGAGGTGAGAAGCTTTCATGGATTAGAAAGTTTCTATTGGAAGTTCATTAGAAATTTTAGTAGAATTTGTTCATCAATATAAGATACGATGAAGAAGAGAAACAAGTCTTTTAAGTGGATAGAAGAAGCTAAGAAAAGTTTCAGGATATTAAAGGAGAAGATAACAGAACAATTGATTCTGTTCTTGCCATATTTCGGTAAGACATTTCAAGTACGATGTGATGCTAGTGGATTAACAATTGGAGGAGTATTAAGCCAAGAATATAGGCCTGTTGCATATTTCAGTGATAAGCTAAATGAGACCAAGAGGAAGTACTACACATATGATAAAGAGTTTTATGAAGTAATTCAATCCTTGAAGATATGGAGGAACTGTCTTGTTCCAAAAGAATTTGTTTTCTATAGAAATAATCAAGCTTTATAATTCAAAACTAGACAGGAGAAGTTAAATCAAAGACATGCTAAGTGGATAGAGTTTATGCAAAATTTCACTTTTGTAATTAAACATGTTTATGGTAATTCTAACAAAGTTGTTGATGCATTGAGTAGGAGATGTCCAATTCTGGAGGAATTTCAAGTGAAAACCTTAGGGTTCAAACACCTTAAGGAGATGTATTGTGATGATCCATATTTTAAAGAGGTGTATGAAGAATGTGAAAATATTGTGATTAGAGACAGAAGCCAATGGACATAGTATCTGATTCAAGATGGATTGTTATTTAAAGGTAGTTATTTGTGCATACCAAAGTGCTCAATGAGAGATAAATTGTTGAAGGAAAAACATAGTGGAGGTCTAGCAGGATATTTCGGCCATGAAAAGACATTTGCACAATAGAGCAGTTCATACTATTGGCCAGGTATGAGAGCAGATGTGAATACATTTGTAAATAGATGTAAGATTTTTCAGTATACAAAAGGAAAGAGACAAAACACTGGGTTGTATCAACCATTTCCTTTTCCCAATAGGCCTTCGGATGTAATAAGAATGGATTTCATGTTGGGATTTCCAAAGACACAAAGGGGAAGCAATTCCATATTTGTTGTAGTTGATAGATTCTCAAAGATGGCACACTTTATCCCATGCCAGAAAACTATTGACACAACACACATTGCAAATTTGTTTTTTAAGGAAGTTGTGAGACTTCATAGGTTTCCTAAGAGCATTGTCTTAGACAAAGACACTAAATTTGTTGGTCATTTCTGGAGTACATTGTGGAATAAACTGGGGACAAAATTGTCCTTTAGTTCAAAATATCTCCCTCAAATAGATGGACAGACTGAGGTGATAAATCGGAGTTTAGGAAATTTTTTGAGGAGTCTGGTCACTGAACATCATAGCCAATGGGATCGGATTTTGTCACAAGTAGAGTTTGCATGCAATCACTCACCAAACAGGAGTACATGAAAGATTCCATTACAGATAGTGTATGGAATGAATCTAAGAGGAGTATTGGATTTGAGAGTTGGAGCAGGATGAATTCATAAGCACTGGAGCAGAAGACTTTGTTGTAGAAATGTAGAAGCTTCATAATTAGATCAAAGAGTAGTTGCAGAACAACATCAGAGAATATAAACGTAGAGTTGATCAACATAGGAGAGAACTTCAAATTGAAGTGGGATATCAAGTTCTGGCACATCTCGGGAAGGAAAGGTTCCCAAGGGGAACATATAACAAACTAAAAATGAAGAAGATAGGACTGTGCAATATCCTAAGGAAATTCGATGCAAATTCTTATGAGATAGAGCTTCCAGAGGATGTGGGTATATCACCCATATTCAACATTTCATACATGTATCCTTACAGGGAACATGACACTAGAGGATCAGAAGATCAGAAAGAGATCCAGCGGAAGAAGAAGATTCATATAGAAGAAAAGCCACAGATGGAGGAGATCATAGATCAAAGGATTGGTAAGAAGACCAGGAGGAAGACTTATTTTGAGTATCTGGTAAAGTGGAAAGGACACTCAATAGAATATGCTAGTTGGGTAAATGAAGTAGATTTTCAGAAGCATGGAAAGTCAGTGCAGGAGCTCATGGAGAGGATTCCATGAATTTTTTTYYAGAGGAGTATGATGCAGRAGCATYGTCATCAAAAGCGCAAGTGGAGGAAAACTCAACACCATAGTGTTCACTTTGAAGTGATTTTGAATTTAAGATGGCAAGTCACGCAAATATCTTGAAAAGATTGTAATTAAAAAAAATCTTAAATGTTTAGAGGCTGAACCATTGCGTGAGATYGATGGAGATTGTATTTTCTTTAATGTAGTTAATAGCAGTGCAGATATGAAACATTCACTCTTATCTATTCATACCGGTCATTTATTGTAATAAGCCTTAGTAGTTGAAATATTTTATTTTCATAGGATAGTGCTAAGGTAGTCGGGGAGGAAAATCTCTATGAGCTCTTTTTTATAAATAAATGTATTGTTTCCAAAATGAGGCTATTGAAAAGTTAGTTGAAAGTTGTTGAAAATTGTTGAAGAGTAATTGAGAGCTGCTAAATTTGTTATTGTTGATAGTGTTGAAGCTTATCGATATTGTATGAGCCCATGCACATATCATTTGAATGAATATAACAGAGAAATGTTGATCCAAAATGTATGGTGTTACTGTTACTATGTCTATCTGAATGAATGAATGGTAGGCTTTTTGTTTACTTTCATTTCTCTATTATTTACTTGTTCTTATGTTTATGAATGCATTTCATGGTTGAATGTATGCATCTGTGAGGAATAGATAAGTTTCAATTGTTTCTCTTCTTCGAGCCCATGCAAGGAATGCATAGTGTTTGGAAGGTGTGCATTGACAGAGTCTAGTTCGACTCAGAAGCTTAGAAGAGATAACGTGAATCTTTTATTTGCAAGGAGTGCATAGTGCCCATAAGTTGTGTGTTGACAAAGTCTAATTTGGCTTAGAAGCTCAGGAGAGTTAACGAGAAGTTATATTTGCAAAGAGTGCAAAGGGCCACACGAGGTGTGTGTAGGAAAAAACACACTCAGTGTCATATCATTTAGGAGGAACAATTGAGTTGTGTAAGAACTGTTGCAAGGAGTGTACAGTCGCCCAAGAGAACTTAAGTGAAGAAACTTGTTGCAAGTTGTGCATAGGTTTGACATTTGGCTAAGTGTCGAAGAATTCATTTTGAGAGGTTAAAGTGTTCGAGGTGGAACAATCTCAGAAGAGATAGCAGATGAAAGTTCTTCAGTAGGGAGGAGCCACTTAAAACTCCCTAACTAGCGAGTAAGATCCATTCGAAGGAGTCGGGATCTTTACAGACTGCAAGATCTGGGGAAGTTGCGTGAAGAATAGGCTTAGATTCCTTCGACATTTTATGCATTCGGAGGTTTGAAGGTGTCGACGAGCAGGATCGTTGAAGTCCTAAAGGATCAAAGTGAAATCCTAGCCGTCGGTATCAAGGAGGATACATGGCAGCAGATCAGAGAATCTGGGAGATTGGCATGGACAAAAAGGTGATTTATAGCAAAGTCACAAAGGCCAAAGAAATATGGACTGTTGGATCCATAGGGACACATGGAGAGTGAATATTTACTCCAGAGGGTTGACACTCCAGGAGCAAGAGTCATAAGGAAGCATTAACTGGAAGTTGTCTGAAGTGGGAACAAAGGATGCACCTTAACCATCGATTGAGGTAGGCACGTGATGCTCGATCCATATCTCCAGGTACAAATCACTTTGGGGGAAAAAGGTGTTTGGAGAGCCCGAAACCCCCAAAGCCCGAAGTCGTAAAGGGGGCCTATGTAAATTGATTTCAGGTTCTAGCAGAGGCCCGAAGAGTAGATTTAGCTCAGTGAATTGAAGATCCTTGACCGATAGGTCGCAGAACCCTGAGGAGAGAAGGGGGAGCTGCATCAAATACCAAGGGGACCAAGGGTTTTACGGTTGGGGATGGCACAAGACTCAAATGAAAAGAGTGGGAAACTAAAATGTGGAATAAGGAAAAAGGTTTCAGATGCTATTAGAATGGAATCTTAACCATTTAACATAGAAATTAGACATTATCGCCAATTAATATTCATAGATACAATTGTGATTCCTTCACAATTTCAAGAAAAGGGAAGATTTCAAATGCTTTGTGTCAATCCTTTTGTGATTTCAAGAATCTTTACTCCTTCAAATCTACCTAATCTCCTTATACCAGTTTATCATAAATGTTTGGCAGCAGACGAACACTCAAATGCTCCAATACTAAATTGATATTGAGAAATATTCATCTAGGATTTGGAATTGACACATTCTATATCCTTTGGACATGTATACATGTTGTTATTGTAAATAGAACACATGCTTTTAAATATTATTTTTAACTTGGTTGCATTTTTTCCACATGGTGGTTTTCTTATTTATTTGTCGAGACATTGACAACTAATCTCATTCAAGTTCAAATGGAAGACAAATTTCTAACTAACAAGGTGTAAACAAGTACATTTTTTTATTTTTTTCCAATAACTAGCCACCTCTTTTTCATCTTCCKTATGAATTCTCTCGAAGTTTTGATGTGTCCTTCATAGGGTCAAACTCTATCTCCAATCAACTACAAATGGCATGGTCATTACACATGTCTTCTTCCCAAATTATCCCAAAGTTATTATGAGTCTTTCGTGGGAAAAAAATCTATCACCAATCAATTAGAAATAGCACGACCATTACATAGAACAAAAACTTTGAGACAATGAAGAAACCAAAAGGGATATAACCATTGCAAGGAACAAGAGCTTTAGGACATGTCGAAAAAATGTAGACTCTATAGATTTCTACAACATGATGAAGGATTTATAACTCAAGTTGGAAATAAAATAAAAGAAGGAAATTGCACTAGTTGTAGCATATGCTGTGTATTTGTGAATTGTAGTGTGGAACAACCTTTCCACTCCCTTCTATCATAGACTGATTCAATTGAATATTATATTATTGTGTTTCTAGTTTTCTTTATCATTTGAGGAGGAATATAAAACTATATCATAAAAAAATAGGTTGTGAACAATTTTGAACTAAAGAGTAACACATCGAGTAAATTGACAGGAATAACTTCACCTTTTTCGTTGACCATAAAAAGGAAACATATCTCATTATTAATGAATTTCTATGTGATGTAAGTGTCCAAAGACTTTGGATTGGAGTAGCAACAACATTTATATCTTGTACCCATAACTCCTTGGTGAAGATGACATGAGAAGAATAATTTGCACGACATGATGTCCTTCAAACCCCAAGAAAATTTCCAAATATATAATATATGGCTTATTAGGGTATCAAATAGAAGTGAACCTCTAAGAGAGGGAGCCATATTAAACTTCGGATAACTCATTGTGTTTCGATTATAAGAATATGTATCAAGT